>SKCR01039079.1:0-95000 GCA_019454045.1 Zanthoxylum bungeanum | reverse complement strand
TATACCCTGACACCCTCCTCCTGTCCACTACATACACCAAGCTCACAGAACGAGATTTTACCCATACTAGGCTAGTCTTGTTTCTTCGTATTACTACGCTACTGTTCAAGACTTAGCTAAAACAAGGCTGCTACATCGTCAGATGAATTTGACGTTGATGGGAAAGGAGGATAAGAAGCTTAAGTCACTGACCTATATGTGATGGTGATGCGATCTTCCTCCCTGTCGAGCCCGAGACCATTGATTTCTTCACTGAGTTCTGGCTCCCCCCGCAGAACAAAGCGCTACTGCTCAATGGAGAGCTACAATAAGAGGTGCTACGCAATCAAAACCGCAGCTCAGACAGAACCCCTAAACAACCGTGTAAGAGTACAGATTTCCTGAGAGGAGAAAAGAGGTAAGCTAGTTCCAGGTTTCCAAATCTTGACAGCTCGGGCACTATCCAAGAAGAAACTCCTCTAACTCACAGTCCAGAGAAAGCAAGATAAAAAGAAACAATACCACATTTGCAATTTGAAACGCCATCCATAAGCCCATCATTAATACTCAGTAGGCCTGGCACTCAGCACAATTTCAAACATAAACAGCCCTTACTCATCCAAGTGGCAAAGCCAATCAACCAGAATAAAAGATATATCCTCCACAAGAACCAAATACAATTTTCAGCCTTCATACAAACAGACCTGCAATTGCCGAGATTTTTCCTTACAAATCCTGCCATGTTTCTTCATATCAAAAGACCATCAATCCTTTAATATGCTACTGTTCACAACCAGGATTAGAGAGAAGGATGCTACATCGCCAAAAGTGGCCTGAAGATGACAGCTGGAACTGCACAATGTCTCCCGAAAGATATAAGCTTCTTAAACTCAAACATTAATACCTTACCGAGCTTTGTTGATGACGCGATTTGCCCTCGTCTGCAACCGTGATCACTGATTTCGTCACCATACTCTGTCCCCCTCAAAGTAAAGCGCTAATACTCAGTGAGAGGCTACAAAAGAAGCATTACGGCAGCCATTCGACAGCTCAACAGGAGTCAAGTAGAGTCCAGAATTGTGAAAAGGAAGAGGAAGAATTGCCCGTATAATTCCAAGAATGCCAGCATTTCCTTAAGTATTCCCTTAGCCCAGCTCCAACCCAGCAGCATTCGGCCCAAGAAACAGGCCCAACGACGCCATCAGTATAAGCATAAGCCTAGTGAAGCACAAGCTTCATGCAGACACGTGCATTTCCGATAAATCAGGCCCAAGAATTCGGCCCAAACTGCAAAAGAGAGAATTTCACCCCCTCACGTGCATTTTAGAATTCACGTGCATTCCACAACAGGCCAAAATCGGCCCAGCAGTAGACACCGAATTGGGTTCAAGTCAGCCCAACCAGCCCTTTCAGGTCCATAAACAGAAAGTTCACAGCCTCTACCAGGAAAATGGATCAAATCCTCACGTGCATGAATCACGCAAGGCAAGTCCATCACGTCGTCCAACTTCAGCAAGCCCAGACAGTCAGGCCCAAGAGTCGGTCCATACCATGCCCAAACAAAAATATGCACCTCACGTGCATCTTTAAGTTTTCACGTGCCACCCAAGGCAACTAAAATCGGCCCAACAGCAGGCCCAAGATGGCTTCAAGCAAGCCCAATCCGCAGTATCAAGCCCACAAACAGAATAATTCATAGTTTCAATCAGAGAAACGGATCAAAACCTGGAAATAATGAAGAACATAATGAAGATCATGAAGAACAGCTTGCATCTATCTGCAGGTCGATCAACCCAGACCCAAGCATTGTTCATTAAATTCGCCAGATTTCATGATACAAACCGGGAATGGTCGATCAACACCAGCAAAACCACAAGACTCCACCATAAACCAGAATCATCAATTCATTCATCAAATCTGAGTGAAGAATCCAGTCAGCATGCAACGCCATTTAGTCACCGAATCTGGTCTCATAGTGCGTCCAGAATCATGCACGTGGCAGCCCAGCCACACGTGACAAACAAATATTTCCCCAGATTTAAACCAAACAAGGATCAAATCAATGAAAATGAAGAACATGAAGAAGATTTGATGAAGGTCAACGTAAGTCAACTCGGTACAAATCTCAAAATCTGATCTCCAGAGCGAACGAAACAGCCTCAAACTGGCCGATTCTAAGATCACACCAGTCCACTATGTGTTCATCAGGAAAACAGAATGGATTGGAGCAATCGGCAGGGGGAGTTCGTCAAATTCTTTCTCTCCTTCCTCAATCTCCAACTCAATTTCCCTAAGATCCGAACAAATTACGAAATCTATGGAGAAATTGGTGAAATTATACTTCAAGAAGAAAATTAATCGCAAATCATACACTTTATTGACTCGGCAATCCGAGGATCATACAACAATGGCGTGAAATGATAGAAATTCCCCAAATGAAGTTGAGAGAATTTGAAGAGAGAGAAAGTTTAGAGAGAGGAAAAAATTGACCAAATGAACTCCCCCTCCCCTAAACCCTGAACCCTGAACCCTGAACCCCGAACCCCGAACCCTAAACTTTTTTTTTGGAAAAGTTTACAAGTATATTCCAAAAGATGTGATTTGTACAATAGTACAAGGGGCATCCCCCAGGAAGGTGCTAAAAGCACAACAAAGAACTAAAGTTCATAAAAGCCGAATACATGGCCCAAAGTACAAAAATACAAAGAGATCATAACACCCAAACCCATAGTGCCAAATAAATCGGCAAATCCCACAACTAGCCCAGCGACGTACATGAGATTGAAATCCCACTCGCGCTGGCCCTATCGTGTCATAACCACGAAATCCAGCCCATCATGAGAAGGCCACAAATCATTCCAGTCCACGTGCCAGCGCTCTCCAAACACGAGCAAGGAGCGAACCAGCCACCCAAATTACAATCCAGTAGGCCTCCAAGCCTTAACCTCGTGCGTACAGCCCAACAGCTACAAGAGTGCAAAACAACCCACGAAAACAAGTCCATAAGCTTTCAACTCACATCGCCACTTTAGGCGCATGATTGCGTTGGAACCAACCAAAGCAGCCTATAGCCTAATTGGATCAAGCTTTATCCACAAATTTGGCCCAAACCGCCTCCACAGAATAGCCCATCACCATAAAGAAGCAACAGTCCATATGCAAATAACCAAGCCAAGAAATCCATAAACAAAACGTTTACTCCATTAACAGCCCAAACACCAAATAAATTCAGCCCAAACCAAATCCACTACGGAGTCTAAGCCCTATTTTGCCACTCAAAATTTGAAAGTTCGTGTCTTCCCGAAACCTCAGCACCAATCCCAGATATATGACGAGATTTTACCCCACTAGAACAAACCTACGATTTCTTCGTTCTTCCCAGCCCGCCAACCAGTACTACACGCTACTGTTCATAGATTGTATCAACATGAAGTTGCTACGTCGCCACCACATCCGAAAATAGTCCTTTGACTCAGGTTGACAGTAGCCTAGTGTGTCAATGGCAGCTGTCTATGAGAAAGTCGTGATTTTACCCATTCCATCTGAGTCCCAAAGTTTCTTCGCATGTAGGGGCCCTCCCTTCCCCGATATGCGCTACTGCCCTCGGGCACAATTAGGAAATGAATTGCTACTACACCACTCCAAGGCCACTCCCTCAACAAATCGAAAGTAGAAAAAAGACCAAGAAACTACAATAGACCAGCCCACATCAATTTGCAGTCCATATCCAGCACCCCAAATAGCCTTGTATCTTGTATCCCACAGCGCCACTTGACCTCAAAAACGGCAACCCAGGTCAACCATGCATTTTGGCCGTATATGGCCCCAAAAAATGAACAACAGCCCAGATTTGAGAAACCAAGACCCAACCGAGCATGACCAAACCACAAGGATCCCGAAAACTAAGAAAATGTTGTCCCACGGACTAAAACAACCCTCAATCCAGCCTCCTACAACATATAAACGAGATTTTTCCTTTATCAAAAGTCCTGCCATGTTTCTTCATATCTCATGGCCCCCATACCATTTGATAATGCTACTGTTCACGGTCTGGACAAGTAAAGGATGCTACATCGCCAAAGTGTAGAAAGAGTAACTTTAGGCAGTGCTTCAATCCGGTCATGCTGCAAATGACGAGAACTACCTCATCATAAAGTCCTAACCATTATCCGTCACAAAACTCCGGCCGGCCCCTAGCCCGAGTAGAGAACAAGATCAACAGAGGACCTCATAATAGAGTTGCTACCAGCCATCCAGCTCCACCTAGAGATCTAAACAGCCCCGTCACCCACTGGATCCAAAGATCACTATTGCCCCCTCGAAAAACATTTTCTTCTAGACTCAAAGCCCAAACTGGCCTTAGATACATACATCAGATCCCACAACGAGATTTTACCAAAATTAGTCAGGACATGTTTCTTCGTATCATGAGATACGCTAAACCCTAAACCCTAAACCCTAAACCCTAAACCCTAAACTTTTTTTTTTGGAAAAGGTTACAAATATATTCCAAATGTGTTTTATGTACAAACGTACAAGGGGCATCCCCCAGGAAAGTGCATTAAGCACCACAAGGAACCGAAGTTCAAAAAGCCGAATACATGGCCCAAGAAAAACAAAAATTACAAGAGCAGATAAATCCAAAGCCCAAAAAGCCAAAAAACGGCAAAAAATGAAAAAAAACCCCAGCCGAAGCTAACAAAGATGAACAAAATAGCCCACCCAAACACAGCCCATTAACAAAGGCGAAATTGAATGACTCTGCAGTCCCAAACGCAAAACGCACCGAACCACGAGCAGCAGGCTGCCGAAAGCCCAAAGCAATCCAGATAAGCCCACTCCATCCTTCAAACAGCCAATCACAAGAACAAAACAAACCCACTTGCCGTAGAAACAAGCCGCAAGCAGGCCCACAGGCCCAGCCGAGCTCCCAAACAAGATCAAAATGCATCTCGCACGAGCCTAATCATACAGCTCCAGTAAACAGCCCTCACGCATGAGCCAAATCCAACCGAGTTTGTTGATTTCAGTCCAAACTGCGAACCTCTTCTCATCGGCCCAAACAAGCACCGGCCCACGAACAAGCCTTTTGCAGCTTTTAGCTTCACGCCAAGACCCAAAAAACGCCGCCACAATCAACTTAAGTAAATGTCCAAGCCCATAACAAGCCTAGAGCTAGAACCAGCCCCAGGCTTTGGGCTTTCATGCACGTCAACAACAGCCCAGGACACAAAAGCCCTCTCGCACGAGCCTAAACAAACAGCTTCAGTAAACAGACCTCACGCATGAGTGAAATCCAACCGAGTTTGTTGATTGCAGTCCAAACTGGAAACCGCTTCTCAACGGCCCAAACAGCCCAGAGGAGAAATAAAGTAATTTCCCCTCTCGCAAGAGTCAAATCCAACCGAGTTTGTTGATTGCAGCCCAGCTTAAGCAAAAAAAAAAAACGAACGAGGCCCGTAAGTCTAGCTGATCCAATTCACCAGCATACTAGGCTAAACAATTGGCCGAAAAGCCTAGGAAAGCCAATTCCCTAAATCCCACATCGCTTGGGAAGACACAAAGCAAAGTTCCACCTTCCTTCCTCATAATTCACAAACGCCTCAACCAGTAAACACATGATGGACTTGACAAGAAACCCAACACCAAGCGCCTCTAACAAAACGAGAAACAGATTCTCCAAACAGCAAAAGAGACGAAAGCCCGAAAGCACAATGCCCTCAACAAACCCAAAAACATAAGCTGCCTCAACGCGTCAAGTCCAGCCCTTTGCCCTTCATAAAACCCGTGTGCATTCCTCATCGCAAAAATTGCTGCCCGTTGCCGAAAGTCAAGCAATCGTCAGCATACTTGGGCTTTAACAAGCCCAACTATTAAATTGAATTGTGACAAAGATTTCCATGAGTCCCACAGCCCATGCTCAGCCATCAAACATCAAAAGACATCCAACAGGCCCAGACGAAGTCCAACACCCTATACAGACTTTTATCAAATCGTTTTCAGCAAATCTCACTGCCAAGCCCAGCAAACCAAGCACGGCCTTAGTGAATCGAAGCCCTATCCACTTTGCCCGGCAGGGGGGGTTGAGAATTGCCTGCCCGGTGATTAAAGTCCAAAAGAACGAGGAACGGGCCCAAAACCAGGCCATTCTTGAAGCTATAGGTAGCCAAAATCCATTCACACTGCAAGCCTTCTCAATCATGCAGCAGGCCCAACAAAGTGAAACAAGTCTCAAGCAAGACCCCAAGCCGAAACTTTCAATCTCAGCCGAATCAGCCATTCGCTTACACACCGGCCCAAGTGGCCCAAATGTGAACAAACAGCAACAAATTGTACACTCACGTGCGTGGCAATTGGAACACGTGAAGAACGAAATGATTCAATTGATTTAATCCAAAGAAGGATCAAATCATGGATTTTCGAAGAATTTGATTAAGTGTTCTACTCAAATCCTCAAAATTGGACGAGTCCACATTAACTTCAAGTCCGAAGCTTGATTAACAGCTTCATCTGATGGATGCCAATATGCAACCAGCAACAGTCTAGGCCCCCCAATCACCAAATATTTCCAATCCCTTTTGAAACAATCACCATTTCCTCAAACAGGATTACTCAATAAGCCTCAGCAGAGATTCGCAAACAGGCGAGATCTACTTCCTCTATAATCAAACCTCTGATTTCTTCACATAATTCTAGCCCCCTAAAGCCACAGTTATGCGCTACTGTTCTAAGGTATATCATAGTGAAATTGCTACATCACCAATGAGCAAAACCCAAGCATTAGGCAAGAGAGAGAAGCCGTCCAATGATAGCGGTTTTATGCCCAAATCAGTATGTATCATTACACCCATCATCATGCCAATAAGGCACCCAAGTTGAGACGAGAAGGCAGCCAAATGCCTCAAGAGCAGGACCTGATGAGCCAATAGACTGAGATTGTCAAGCATTTGTTCATCATTTCAACGAACACCTGGCAGGCAACCAGACCATCGTGCCCATTTTAACGATGCACGTGCTTGAAAGAACAGGCCCACAAACCCACTTCATCAGGCCCAACTCAAGGTTTCAAGCCCACTAACCTACTCAAATCAATCACAAAACAGAAATCTAAGCATGGAGCATGACATGTCCCTCACGTGCATTTAAAAAAACGCGCGTGGTAGCCAGTCAGTCTCTTCCCAGGCAGCAAGCAGGCCCAAACACTCATCAACGCTCCTCGTGGGTATCAGCAAGCCCAAACCAAGCCCACAAACAAAAGATTTCCACTGATTCAATCCGAAGAAGGATCAAATCCAAGGAATGATGAAGAACAGTTTGAAGATCATGATGAATCTTGCTACCAACTGATGAAGATCAAATCCAGAAAATCGAAGAATCTGATGAAGATTAATCCTCGAATCCCGAAATTGATCACCAGACGTCTAAATTTGGAAAACAAAACCAAATTTGGTCACGACGAAGTCCCTGAGGAAATCATTTAAGACACAAATTTCAGTTTGCCCATTCAAACAGTTCATCAAATCTAGAAAAAGCTGGTCAGTGAGGAGTCATCCAGCAACGAATCTGCCCCTAAGTGCGTCTAGGTACATGCACGTGACAGGCTGCCTCACGTGACAAACAACAAATTTCCAAGATTTCACCCCAAGTAAAGATCAAACCATATATTTTAGAAGAACAGTATGAAGGTTGGTAATGGTCAAAACAAGTCAACCCAGACCAAATTCAAATTCTGATCCCGTAAAAAAAGAAAATCAGCCAATAGCTGGCCAATATTTTGATCACGCAAATCCACCGAGAGTTCATCAAGAAAACAGGATGAATTATAGCAATCGGCGAGGGGAGTTCATCGATCTTCCTCTCTCCTTCTTCAATCTTCAACTCAATTTCCCCTAGATCTGCAGAAATCACAAAATCCTTGAAGAAATCGGATAAAAATACTTCAAAAAAAGGAAATTATCGCAAATCACACACTTTGTTGACTCGGCAATCCGAGGATCACACAACAATGGCATGAATTGAAAGAAAATCCCAAAATGGAGTTGAGAGAATTTGAAGAGAGAGAAAATATAGAGAGGAAAAAATTGACCAAATGAACTCCCCCCTAAACCATAAACCCTAAACCCTAAACCCTAAACCCTAAATTTTTTTTTTGGAAAAGGTTACAGTATATTCCAAAATATGTGATTTGTACAATAGTACAAGGGGCATCCCCCAGGAAAGTGCAAAAAGCACTACAATGAACCAAAATTCAGTAAAGCCGAATACATGGCCCAAGAAAACAAAAGTTACATGCGCTAAAGCCCAATAATGCCAAACAATCGGCAAACAAAATCCATCTAGCCCGCACTAACATTGTTGAGCAAAACAGCACATACGAATAGAGCATGAGCATCAGCCCATTAGCAATAACATGAATTTGCATGTCCCCGCAGCCCAATTTGCAAACGAGATGCAAAGCCCTCAGTAATTTGCCCACGCCATCAGCCCAAAATCAGCCCAATAGCATAAAAACCACTGGATGACGCACACACCTCACGTCTATCCAAGAATCGACAGCCCAAAACGGGCCCAATAATACCATAAGCACAAACTGGCCGAGTTGCCAGCACACGGGCGCTTCAGCTCACCCCGCCCAGCGCACCAAAGCAGCCAACCCAACCAAAATTTGCCAAACTGTCTCACGTCAGCCCAAAAACGAGTCCATAACCACGAGCACAGAAACCATGTTGCCCCATCCAGTACACACGTTTCCACGTCCAGTGCACCAAATGAGCCCAACTCAGCCAAATTCAATGAGCAAACAGGGCACAGTAAACTGGCCCAGTCCAAAGCACCAGAAAAATGGCCTGTCATGCAATTTCCTAACTTCTCAACTCCAACCAAGGTCCAAATCATTTGATCCACTCGTGTCATCCCAAGACGAAATTTCACGTGAATCATCATGATCTATGTCCAAAACACCCACATGGGCTTCAAACAGCCCAAATCCATTCGGCCCATAGTGACCCAGTAGTAAACGAAACAACCGAGTCCACTAGCCCTCTTAGAAACAATTTATACAAAGCTGAAACAAACCCACTAGAATGGCCCATTTCCTTTCACAAAATAGGTCTCAAAACCAGCTGCTCAAGTCAACCAAATTTGCCCATTCAGATTGGCAAAAACGTCCAACCCAAGGCCGAAGCCCCAGCCCACCGAGCTTATCAGGCCCGGTTTAGAAGTAGACCAGACTAAGACCCCTAAACCCTAAACCCTAAACCCTAAACTTTTTTTTTGGAAAAGATTACATGTATATTCCAAAATGTGTTTCATGTACAATTGTACAAGGGGCATCCCCCAAGAAAGTGCGAAAAGCACACAAAGAACCAAAGCTCAAACGCGGCCAAATACACGGCCCAAAGACATCACAACTACAACAAGCGAGAAGCTTAAAAATAGTAACAATAGACCAGGTTATAAACTACAACTCCAGCAATTGCCAGATTACAACCACAGCCTTGCACAAAACCACTTAGCGCCAACATTGGCCCAAAAAACCCAGTGCGTCAAACCAAGCCAATCAAGCCGAGGGCAACACCCACCACACGTTAATCTCATAGTCACCACTCGTCGAAGCATTGCTGGGTCATGATCCAGCCCACCACGAGCGAATCCAACCGGCTGCAGTCTAAAAGCATAACTTGCAAATGAACAACCAAAAGATATCAAAAGGCCCATTGTCTGTTGCCGAAACTTATGCAACCCAAAACATAAGCCACTTACGCAGCTTTAATCATAAAGCCCAACTCATGAGCACAGCAGGCAGAACACGCCTACACTACATACACGGACGGGCCCATATGGAAGCACGCCCAACAGCCATCAACAACAACAAAACGTGCCATCAAAAACAACAAAGCCCATGCACATGATCTTTGAACAAAAAGTTCCACAGCGGTCGTCGTAAAAAAAACCAAGTCGAGCCCACTTACAAGTAAAGTCAGCCCACTATGTTTTCAAGCTCGCAATTGTGGTTCAAGTCCACGTTTTAGGTCAAAGCCCAATCTAAGGCCCACAACCAGTCCGAACCATCAGCCCACGAACCATCTTATCCGGGCAACCAAGCCACAAACAGCTCCAGGCCAATATCCTAAGAGACCCTGGAGTCGAATCATTGTATTAGATCTCATCACCATAGCAGAGCCGTAACCCTGGGGGAGGTATGGCGGGAATCTACCACAAAGAATCAACTCCAAATGTCTAAAAAATAATAGGATTTGCACGCCAAACCTCAACATCCATAGGCCAGGCTGCATCTTCACTCACATGGTAGCCTAAAGCCACGCAAATTCCAGCAAAAACTGGAGATCGCTTTACGAGATCCAAGCTGAAGTTTAGATCAAGCTCAAACACCAGATTTGGCCCAAGACGCTTGACGCACTCACACGCCAGTCCCAGCACAAAAGCTATGAAGCCTGGCCCAATAACTTGCCACAGCACAATCAAGACTAAGGCGTGAAGCAACCAGGCCTACGACCAAGCCTGAATTGAGCAAACAGGCCCAATTATAAGCCCAATACCCAGAGCCATGTTAATACTTTGGCAAGGCCAATCAATTCCCTGACAAGCATCCACGCTGCACATTAAGCAACCGAAAAGCTAAACAGGTCCATGATGAAACCTCTCAATATCAGGCCCAAAAGCCACAGAAAGACTCAAGCCCAAGTTCATGAAACTTCAAGGCCCAGCCCGTTAATCCGCCTCAACACAGCGCAGCCAAGATTCGCAGCCTCGTGCACATTTTATTGATGCACGTGACAGTGTTTGATCAACAAAAAACACAGGCCCAAATAGGCCCATATGCCCATCAAACAAAACCAATCAACAGAGAGAAGGCCCAATTGCCATCTGCAATCCTCATGGCCCAAAAACGACAACTCAGCAAAAGCAATTTAAATTCCTGCAAGCCCAATCAACCCACAAACAGCCTAACCTCGGCTCACATGCAACAGCAGCAACCCTCACGTGACAAACAGGTAATTTCACTGAGTAAACTCAGAAATAGATCAAAATCAGGAATTTGAAAAAAAAACCTGATGAAGATCATGATGAAATCTGGTGGTCAACTCCAGGTTAAACCAGCTCAATTCCTAAATTCTACCAGCAAAAGTGTTGAAATTCAAGAATCAAGCCCAGATTTGACCGAATAAACCAATCATCAAGCTGTTTCCACCAACATGTAGTAAAATGGACTAGAATAGCCCAAATTCGAGAATCAAGTCTGATTCCAACCGAACAATTCATCCCCAAACAAAATCCACCAAAACCAGAAAATTTGGCTAAAATTGATGCCACAAGGATCGTCACTTGGCTGTCCAGTAAACGACCAAGTTAACTCAGAAGAGGCCAGCTCAGTCGAATCAATAGGATTGAGTTTCCAGTGTTCAATCAACAGATTGAAGTGAATTTGATCTTAAATCAGTGAAGAAACTGATCCGATTAAGCCAACAGCAAGTAGGTTGCACCGAAATCATCAAACCGACGTAAAGCATTAAGGCCCAGGTGTAACAAGGCACTAGACCAAGCCCAAAAGAAATCAGGCCCAAACTATAGATCAAGCCCAAAACCGAAGACAAATCACCAATCCCAGACTGAATCTTCCAAGCCCCCAGTGGTAAGTCACGTGACAAACAGAAACTTTACACTGAGTTGACTCAGATAAAGATCAAATCCGAGAATTTGATGATGAACATGATGAAGATTCCAAAGAAATCCAGGAGTCAACTTTGAGTCAACACCGCCTCAAAATCTGAATTCAGTCGCCAAAAGCTTCCAAATTCAACAGAGAATACCAGATCTGGCCGCAATCCAAGGATAAACCACCAAAATCAGAAAATTAAACTGAAATTGGTGAAGCCAGCAGGGAGCTCGCCATAATCACTACGATCTAACTCAACTTCAACTCAATTTCCACAAGATCCGAGAAAGTAACGGATTTCTGAGAAAATTGGAGAAAATATCAGTCCAAAAAGAGATTAATAACAATTCAACGCACGATGTTGACTCGACAGATCGATGATCACACAACAAATGGCGAGAATTACAAAAATCCCTAAAATGGAGTTGAGAGAATTTGAAGAGAGAGAAAGTGTAGAGAGAGAAAAAAATTGGCCAATTGAGCTCCCCTCCCCTAAACCCTGAACCCTGAACCCTGAACCCCTAACCCCTAAACCCTAACCCCTAAACCCCCTAAACCCTAAACCCTAAACCCTAAACCCCTAACCCCTAACCCATAACCCCTAAACCCTAACCCCTAACCCTAACCCCTAAACCATAAACCCTAACCCCTAAACCCTAACCCCTAAACCCTAACCCCTAAACCCTAACCCCTAAACCCTAACCCTAAACCCCTAAACCCTAAACCCTAAACTTTTTTTTTGGAAAAATTGAGTATAATATCCAAATGTACAAAGATTACAAGAGCTAAGGGGCATTCCCCAGATTTTCGCTTTAAGCCTATAATGGACCATGTCCAAAAGGAAATAAAACTTTGGGGCATACCCCAAAAGTTAAAAGGCTAAAGCCAAAAAAAGAAAAAAACTCAACAAAGAGAGATTGGCACTCAGGCCGAGAATAAAGAAAAAGGCACGCAGGCCTTTATATCAAAGAAAAGAACTGACCACATGCGCAGACCAAAGGCCACATGTTGCCCTAAACCCTAAACCCTAAACCCTAAACCCTAAACCCTAAACCCTAAACCCTAAACCCTAAACCCTAAACCCTAAAAAACCCTAAAAAACCCTAAACCCTAAACCCTAAAAAACCCTAAACCCTAAAAAACCCTAAAAAACCCTAAACCCTAAACCCTAAACCCTAAACCCTAAACCCTAAACCCTAATATTTGAGAAATTATTTGGTATATATTGCCTATAATGAATTAGACATGTATTTACCGATTTGAATGATTTTGGATTAAAATATGTTTTTATTGAAATCATAAATTTTATGGTTTTTTGGAAACCGAACAGTCCCTGTATGTTGGCTTATTTATATGGTTTAAATATGTAGAAAATGCAACTTCATTGTCTAGGATTGGCTTGATCATGTTCCATGTTTGAACTTATGTGCTGATCTTGTGGCCTTTATTTTACCCCAAGGATTATGCCAAAAATGGTGTTTGGATCTTTCATGTGTCAATGATTTAATCAGTTTAGATCTTTTTGTGCTTGATCTCAATTGAGACTTGAAGGTTGTTCCTATTTTGTTGCTGAGCCAACTGCTGAAACAACAAAGATATTGCCATCTAAGGCAGAGAAGAAGAAGAGTAAAGCTTGCTAATTATTTTTCTAACTCTTTTACTGACAAGTATGATTGTTCTCATTGTTGTGTATTTTTCTTCCTATACTGCGATTGCTTATTGAATGTACACTGGAGAGAGACAACGTTTCAACGGATACTCTTCTTGTTCAACATGATGTTAGTGAGAAGCATGAAGGTTGGCATTGCTAAGTATAGCAATGATTCCTGACATTGTTTTTCCTGGAGGCTTATATGCGTATATTCTCACTGGCCTCACATACAAGAGCTGGGAATCATATGCAAATGCTGTCATAATTGCTAAGCAGAAGGTAATGAAGATGAATCAATTGTTGAAACTAATAAAACAACGATGATGAAATATGTGGGAATCAAATACTCAACGGTATGTTTGATGCATTATTTGATATTTATCATGATGAATTTACTGCAAAAAATAATAGAAAGTTAAAGCTGTCCTAAATACATGCATATATGGTCTTTGTTTCAATATGAATGATTATGACCTTAGGAATAACAAGAATCATAATCACCGAAAATGAAACAATCTGGATGGACACTAATCTCTCTCAAGAAATGATGATAGTTAGTTCCAATGCTACAACTGTAGCAAATTAGGGCACCTTGCCCGGAACTACCGGTTAAAGAGTTCTGCTCCAAAAGCAAACTTTACCGAAGACCAACTTGTTACTACGATCTTTGAGATCAACATGTTTGGTAGATTCGAGGGATGGTGGGTAGACATTGTTATTTTCTGTCATGTCTACTATGATTATGCTTTGTTCGTGTTATATGTACAAGCTGTGAATAAGATAATGTGATGACTAATTTCTCAAAATTCTAAGATGCTAAAAGCAGGTGATGTGGAACTTAAAATTTATTTTATGAAATATGGAAGGTTTGAGAACCTAAAACTTTGAGTATAAGATTTATAGAAATATATAAATTTTATGATTGATATGAACATATTGTTTCTATGAAAAATATTCTTTGATATTAAGAAATAGTGGGGGCTCGACCTCCAATGATAAATTGGAAATAGTGGGGGTTCTACCTCTAATATTTTACTCATATTTCTAAAGTGAATGAAAGTGACAAATACATTTGTTATAATGTTGAAAACATGTGAATTGTTTATATATGCTTATTTTTCTATATGCATGTTGTTAATTCTGTTAAATTCTATGTTGTCTTCTAAATCTGTAATTGAAAAACTTAGAAGAAACTAGTGTATTCTTGGAATAAAAATTTACTTGGTCAGAAAATGGAATTTAATAATAAATTTCCATGTACTCCTTATAACTCTAGTGTAAAGTTGTTCAAGAACATTGCTGTCAATGTTAGATAATTTGAGTATGCGAACAACATTGGTAACTGATGTTATGTTTTGGTAACACTAGACTTGACATTGCATATGTTATAGGATTATATGTAGATTTATTAGTAGACTTGGTATGAGCATTGACATGCTATTGAGAAGGTTATAAGGTACCTGAAAAGGACCATGAACCTAGAGTTATATTTTTAGAGGTTTTCCGTTATCCTTGAAGGATATAGCGATGTTAATTGGAACATCTTTTCGGATGATTCCAAGGCTACCAATGGATATATTTCTTGAGTATGAGATGATACCACTAGCATCAGCTTGTGAAGAAGCAGCTTGACTATGAAGCTTGCTATGAGATACCCCTTTATGGGAAAGACTGATACCGGTTGTCTTGATCCATTGTAATAGTACCGGGCTATTACAAATATTCAGAACTGTTATTATAACAGTAAGAGATTGTAGATACACAGTACAGTTAGAGAATACCTCTTTTCTGGTGCTGTAAGAATGGATCATGTATGTACTGATGATGATTTAGCTGATCCTTTAATAAAAGGACTAGCAAAAGAGAAGGTATCCAATACCTAGAAAAGAATGGAACTATTGCCATTAGACAGTCACTTATGATGGTAACCCGACCTTATAGACTGGAGATCCCAAGAAATAGGTTCAATGGGTAATAACAAGTCATGAAGTGATGATGAATCATGCTATTATTTTATTTGTGAGTTCCATACTGAGAGCATGATATCCTGAAGCGATAGAAGGATGAGTTATTTAACTCTTAATGTGTTCTATACTCTATGTAGAGTGGAGTACCTAGCTACAGGAGTACCCTTGATAGACACACCTATGTGAACGTAGAAGTGTGGCCGCTTCTTATGAAATTTTAGGCAAAAATTTCTAGAGCATTCACTATACTGGGATATACGAGCACGGCCGTAATGCTTGGGCTTTTGACTACACCCTGAAAGGTTTTTGTGTGTGACGTTGTCAGAGATAGAGTTCAAAACTACGAGTTACTCTAGTATAATCTGAATCGTCAACACTATGTAAAAGTTCAAGTCGAAAGACACTTTTATTTATGCACGACCTTATATCATATTGCTCGATGAAAATGTTTTATTAAAATTCAAGTAGGGGATTGTTGTAAATATGAATTTTTATAAAATTGGTTTTAATATTTTGATGAGTTACAAAAATTTATTTTGGAGAAGTTAGAAAATCAAAATTATTATGATGATTTAAGTTATCAAATTTTGTCATTATAATTGGTGTGTTAATGTGTTTTAATTAAAAAATTAATTATTATATTTTCAATAACTGAAATTACTTTATTATTATATTTTATTGAATAAGTTACATTTTGTGGTTAACATATCAAAAGCCTCACTATATTAACCCAAGTTGCATCTTCTCATTTTTTTAGAAAAAAACAACAATATGAAATCACAAGAACCAGATCCCTATTTCTCTTATTCCTTGGTCTCTTCAAAAAAAAAAAAATTTTGGTGGTGCACCAGGAAATCGCCATTGCCTGATTTCTTTTAATAGCATTCTCACGCTATTCCTTTTGATTTGTTTCATCCCAATTATAAGCTCTCATGAAATCTTGTTCCAAAAAGTTAGTAGAAAATGGGAATACGATTCTTTCCATTGGGATATATACTACATACAAGAATATAAATTTTCATTAATTTTTTGGATGGTTGTTTCAAAAATTGGCTGTTAACATAAGTCCCCGCTAAAGATAAGATACCGAGCAAATAATTTTGGGTGTGAGTATACCAATCGATTTTGTGCAAAATCGATTGAGACAGTGTTTATCTGGGCTTGTTTTATCCTGGGGACGTCGGGGCTGATTACTGCTAGCACAAAATCCGAGCAGAGCCGCGGAACGTCTTAAAGAGAGCGAACCGATCCGCGACTCAACCCAGATTCACTTTTTGCATCATTGGTGAACGGTAAAATTATTTTAATTTGTGCTTATTGTTTCAACAAATTAACCCAAGTTGCATCTTCTCATTTTTTTTTAGAAAAAACAACAATATGAAATCACAAGAACCAGATCCCTATTTCTCTTATTCCTTGGTCTCTTCAAAAAAAAAAATTTTGGTGGTGCACCAGGAAATCGCCATTGCCTGATTTCTTTTAATAGCATTCTCATGCTATTCCTTTTGATTTTGTTTCATCCCAATTATAAGCTCTCATGAAATCTTGTTCCAAAAAGTTAGTAGAAAATGGGAATACGATTCTTTCCATTGGGATATATACTACATACAGAATATAAATTTTCATTAATTTTTTGGATGGTTGTTTCAAAAATTGGCTGTTAACATAAGTCCCCGCTAAAGATAAGATACCGAGCAAATAATTTTGGGTGTGAGTATACCAATCGATTTTGTGCAAAATCGATTGAGACAGTGTTTATCTAGGCTTGTTTTATCCTGGGGACGTCGGGGCTGATTACTGCTAGCACAAAATCCGAGCAGAGCCGCGGAACGTCTTAAAGAGAGCGAACCGATCCGCGACTCAACCCAGATTCACTTTTTGCATCATTGGTGAACGGTAAAATTATTTTAATTTGTGCTTATTGTTTCAACAAAAACTAAACCCCATTGGCAATATTAGACTTTAAAAACCAACATTTTAAAGTTTGACAATGTTATATAAATAGGATAATTCGTAACCGAACGGGAACCGAATAATAGAGTATCATATTTAATTGGGTAGGTTCCGGTTCTACTTAGTTATAAACCAATTTTTTCCGGACATGGAACCGGAATCGAAATCGATTTTACTTACCCCTAACAAAGACGGCATCTCAACCACAAAGGACACAATAGAATCAAGACTTAAGCCAGCTTAAAAACAAAACCAGCCCAAGTGCACCATCACCAAACCATTCGTACAAAAAAGCCACAATAGGACAAATTGAACACAGCCCCTCTTTTAAGACTATTTGCTCCCTGCTTTGTGAGAACAAAAATCCTCATAAACTCTTCTATCGATCCCTATCACCAATAAAAGACAGTCCACATCAACAAAGTATATCTCAACAGCCACTGAGAAATAATTGCCCACGTGTACGTTTTGCCAGTATACATACATTAACAACTGCCCCCAACAAAACCAATGGACAATGGTCTAGCCCACAACGACCGAAACTAGCCCACATTAATTAAAACACCCAAGTCAGCCCACGTGCAGAAAAAATTCAGCCCACTTATGAAACAGCCACAGCAAAACATAGTAAACCAGCCCCGTGCATAGTAACTCAGTCCACACATGAAACAGCCTTGTCAAAATCTAAGGAAGCCCACCAACGCAATCTGTCCCACTCTAAACATCATTAAGTCAGCCCAACTTCAAAAACTAGCCCATATCCAAGCAAGTTCACGCGCACAACCAACATAACCAATTGCTTATGTGTGCATTTTCACATGAAACACAAAATCAACACCCAGCCCATGTTCACAAGCGCTAGACATCATGAAGCCATCTAATGTTTACTTGAAATAGCCACATCAAAACCCAAGAGAAGCTAGCCCATTTGCAGGAGCAGCTAGTCAAACATGAGAGAGGCAGCCCCACCAAAAACCAGAGTCATAGCCTAATCTATTACCATAGACACCAGTCCACAATGAACCAAGCCGAAACTGGCCCAATGTGCAAAAACCTTCAGCCCACAGACAGATCAAACAGCAATCCTCATATATTGAGCATCCATAATAACATTCCAAAGGACTAATGTCAGTTCAATAAATCCAGGCGGACCAGACCCCAATCTACACTAAACAATGTGTGTTTAGGGTTTTGTGTGGCGAGGACGAAGGACGTGATTGATGCGGCGAAAGAGATTAAGGAGAATGGGAAAGCTTGTTGCGTGCATAAGTTGAGTGTTGTTGATGTTCCTTTTCAGAATGTTCACATTCTTACTTCGTCAAATGATGAGTCCACTCTCGCCGTTTCACTTTCTGAGCCCGGAGATATTCATTTTTTTTTTGTTCATTTGCTAATCAATAAGGTGCCTTATCGCTCTCTTTCTCTCTTCTTTTGTTAGGGTTTAGGGTTTATAACACAGGTTTGTATGCGAGATGTGTCTTTTTGGTTTGTAAGGTTGTTGTGCAGGAAGTTAAACCATCTTTCTCCTGTTCTCTCGATGAATCAGCCCATGTTAAGGACATACAATGGAGAAAGAAGGCAGAAAATTATTTTCTTGTTCTTTCAAGTGTCAGAAACTATTTTTTGGTACATAAGTTTTTTGTTTTATTTGGTTGTCATATCTAGTGAAGCAAGATAAATTGTGTGGAGAAAGTTGTTGATGAATGATATGTTATACAAAACTTCCCAGTTTAAATGATGGGAAAAAAAATTGCCAAGCGCAAATGATGTTATGCTTGCACAAAAGACCAAAAAAAAAAAAAAAGCACGCTTAAGCGCAGGAAAAAGCTCAGGCGCACCAATGGCGCTTTTTATGATTGAATCGAAATCTACTCTCTGCTTCAGAAACCATAATCCAACCCAATTTGAAACTGAAATATTTATTGAATATTTCCTTAAATATTTTCTTTATCTGAAATTATCCTGAAATAAATCTGTTAATTATTTTCTCTATCTAAAATTTTCTGCAGTATCATCTCTGAAACTGAAATATTTATTGAATATTTGTATCAGTGGTTTCTATCAGGTGGGTACTGCATGATTGCATCATCATAGGATTCTTTCAATTAACCTAGGATGGGAGGAAAATTACCTCGTCCAAGTGATCCCAGTGTTGTTAAAGGCGCAAGGCACACTAAAGCACAAAGGGTCCTGGGGTTTAGGCGCACACCTCAAGGCGCAAGACGTGCGCCTGATGAAAGTGAGGCGCAAATTGTAAAAAAATATATATAAGTATATAGCCAACTAAAACAAAGAGAAATTATTGAAAATATATAAAAATAAAAAAAATAAAAAAACAATTACAATAATACAAATTAATTTGTTTGTCAAAATTTGAAGCCAACCCCAAAACATATCATATTTTATTGAATAAATGTTATATAATTTGATTTCGAGTTGGGTGAGTCAATTCGGGTTGTGGTTTTCTCACATATTTTTATAAGGTTTGCCTAGGCGCATCTAAAAGGCGCAAGCGTTTGTGCCTAGGCGCGCGCCTGATGAAAATCACTTGGCCTGATCCTTCATGAGGTGCAGTGGTCTGAGCCTGAGCTTAAGGCGCGCCTTTGACAACTATGAGTGATCCGAAACAAAGATGGAAAAATTACTGATGTTAGTTATTAATCCTGAAAAAAAATTAATTCCTATTAAGAATTGTGTTTGAACTTTAATTAATTTATCTCATCTGTTTGTATAATAAAATAAAAGGCCGGAGATGACAAGTCATAAGATATGTTTTATTTATCCTGTTAGTCAAAATGACTTTTATTTTTGGTGATAACCATAGATGAAGGAAGAAAGATGACCAGTACAATCAGTTTTCTTGTTGATATTTTGTAACATGTTGATTGACTGAAATATTTCTTGCAGGCTTCTTCAGAGTCAGTTGTTCTATCCTTCAGAGATGCATTTGCAGGTTTCATTGATGACATTCTTGCCCCTGGAACAGGGCCTTATTTGTTCTTGAGTTACTTGGAACAATGGTATGCTGACGTCAACTTCACATCCATGAAATATTTGTTCTTGTTTCTCTCTCTTCCAAACTTTTACTTTTGTTATCTTTACCATTCATGAATACTGAACTTATTTCAGACACTTGTCTGGTGTAAAGTTTTTTACTTTTTTTTTTAAAAAAAAATTTAATTTGTTTATCAAAGCATGCTTGAATTTGAAGCCCCCTCCAAATAATTTATACTATGTTTGCAAGTAATTGCAGCCTCCTTTGTCCAATAAAAAAAAAAAAAAGAAAGATATGGAAATTGAATTTAAGAGAATTATACTTAATTTCTGTTATTTGCTTTGTTACAAAATACAGTTACTGCTTAGATGAAAAAATTGCGGTTCCAATTTTCTAGGTAGTGAGATTTATTTATGAATCTACAACATCAGATGTTGGAGAAATTCTCCTTGAGTTAATAAATACTTTCCCTGTTTTTTGGTAATATGAGTCAAATTAATTTGTTAAAAATGGGCAACTTGTAAGAAGATCTCCATCCAAAAATTAAAAACATAAGAGGCAAGGTAGGTGCAAGTCTGTCTCACTCAGAAGTCAAATGGAACATCGCACTTACAAAAAACAGTTTGCAGCTTTATTGTTCTTGGGTTGAAAAATCTGTTACATTTGCTTTTGATTAGAGCTTGTTGAAACTTGTAAGTTCTTGAAAAAAGTTATAACTCACTCATTTTGGAACATTGCTTGTCATCAAAATGGGTTCTTTTTGCTTGTTTTTAGGCATACACTCTTATTCCGCATTTAAAAGTATTTTTCGCCACTTAAATTTTTTTGTTATTTATTTTTCTTAATTAACTTGTTGTGGATGTACAAAATTGCTCTAATTACAAAGGCATAAAACAAATTAGACATAGAATGAAATTGTGGGAAAAAATAAGAGCACATGTTAAAAAAAAAAGAACAATTTATTTGAGAAACAATTTGGATTTAGGTCAGGAAGATCTACTGTAAAAGCAATACTTTTGCTGATGGGCTTGATGGAACATTATCAAAGTAAGCAAAAAAGACCTTCATATGGTGTTTATTGTTTTAGAAAAATCACACGATAGAGTACCAATAGAAATTCTTTGGAGAGTAATAGAAAATAAGGGAGTCTATATTGCTTATATTAAAAGCTATTAAAGATATGTCTGAAGGCGCAATGACTTGCATTAGAACTCAAGGAGAAGTGACAAGGTACTTTCTAATTACCATAGGTTTACACCAAGGCTCTGCATTGAGCATGTATCTTTTTGCCGTAGTGATAGATGTAATTACTAAGGATATTTAAGATAAGATGCCATAGTATATGTTCTTTGTTGATGATATAGTAGAAAAACCTTAGAAGCTAAAGACCTCCAACTAAGTAGGTTAAAAACTGAACATATGGTATTTGAGTTTAACAAATGTTGTATAGGTAATGCGGTACAAATAAGAATCGATGAGCAACCAGTACCAATCTTAAGAAGTGGGTGTATTAAGTACCTAGGGTCTATCATTTAAAAAGATGGGGAAATGGATTGAGATGTTAGTCGTAAAATTCAATCGAGTTGGATGTTGAAGGTAATGGAGGTGTCCATCTACAGTATTATGCGATCGCAACATTCCTTTAGAACTTGCAATTTTTAAAATACAGTTGTGAGACTTGCAATGCTTTATGAATAGAATGTTGGGCTATGAAGTATAAACATGTCCAAAAAATAAGACTAGCTGCGATGAGAATGTTTAGAATGATGTGGGGGGTGGATAAGGAGAGAGTTGAAATTAGGGGTGACAAAACGAATCAACATATCTAATTGTATCGAATCCTAAACGAAACGAATCAAAATGTGATGGATTCGTATTTTATTCATTTATTAAACGAATCGAATACGATATTCGGTTATTCAATAACATAATTTACCATAATTTATTTACATTAATTTTTTTATACATATGAAATATGTAATTAATATATTTATTAAAAATACCTCACCAAATATCGATAATATTATTTTTGCTATGGTAATTTAGCCATAATTTCTCGAATCTTAATTGAAAAATACAATAACTAGTCAAAGAAAATAATAAATGAATTGAATCGAATCGAATTGATCCTTATTAAACAAATCTATTTTTTCAAACTCGTGTTAGCTTTAAAGCGAATCGAATTCATTCGAATAAACGAATCATAACCCAAATTGCCATCCTTAGTTGAAATGAAGAAATTAGGAAGAAAGTGAGTGTGGCACCGATCAAGTGGAAGATGAGAGAAACACGACTAAGATGGGTCAGACATATTCAATGAAGATCTTTAAATGTGAGCAAATGGTGCTGTCTTGAGTTGACATGGAAATAAACTATAAAATGAGAGCTATGTTTATGGAGCTTGATGAAACAATGATATCAGATAGAGTATAATGGTGCTAAAAGATCATGTAGCAGACTCCACCTAGTGGAAAAATGCTTTATTTGGTTTGGTTTGGTAATTTATTGTTACTTAAATAGGTCAGAGTCAGTAAATTGCTGAGAATTTTACTTAATGACACCATCTATATGACTGACTATTTTTGTATTTGCTCTTAAGTAGTCTTGTATTATATGCCTCTTTTATGGATAGCCTTGAAACTATTTTCTATAAAGTTTTTAAAAAATATTTTTAATTTTGCATATAATAGTGGTGTTAAATTAAATCTTGTTTTTTCTTTAGTTTCAGCGAGATTGCAATTTCTGCGAATATGAAGAATATAAATCAGCATATTGTGCTGCTGGGGTGGTCGCTAGGTGATGAAAAGAATGATGTCGCAGTTGTTGATGTCAATTGAGATAGTTGGCTACCAAGGATAGCACTTCAAGGTGTTTAAACTTGCATTTGAAACTTTAGTCTTAACTTAAACAACAATAGTTTTTTTTCCATTATAATTTTATTAAAAAAGATGCAATTCTAATGGAAGATGCAACACGCATTATATTTATTCGTGGATCCCTAGGAGCATCTAAATGACGTCTGTTTGACTTTACAATTGATTTGGTGGCAAATCTTTACTATTTTCATACTTGAGTTTGAACTTGTTAAATGGATATCTATAGTCAATTTGGAGACCTATTTGATGAAAAGTTGAAAAAGAACTTTCATCATATTGTATTCTTATGTGTCTTACTATGTAGGGAATGGCTTACTATATATCATGTTGCCAGATATATTTTTATGATATTATTCTTTATCTTATCTTATTATGAATCATCATATGATCGTTGCTTCCCCTGTAACATATGGGTCATTTTGATGGGCCAAAGCAATGTTATTACCCTTCTAATGATATATTTGTGTATTAGACCTCGACTTAAATTTAATCATAGTGTTTCAGGACCATTGGTTTCACCTGATGCTGCTTCCACCCTTTTTGATGAGGAAGATAATGTGTCTGTTGTGCTACCTATATACAGTAATCTACCTAAAGTTTCTTCTGGATCAAGGGAACAAAAATAAAGTCGATAGCTTCCAGTCTTGTAAAGACAAGCAGGGGCAACAGGGACTTATGGTAAAAATGCTACCTGGAATCGTGAACCTGACAGTTCAATTCGGTTTCGGAACCGAACCAAACTGTTGGCCAACTCTAGTTGTAACATTAAACTGAACCTTATAACACTTAAGGTCTCTAACTGTGTTTTTAAAATCGGAGATAATCATGTGAATTTCTTTGTAGTTGCTTGAATTGCCAAGCATTAAATTTACCACGGTATCGGATTCAATAATAACAGACATAAATCTCGCCTCTTTAGCACATGAAGGCCAAACAGTTTATGGGAATGTTTTCAGTATTGTTTATGAAACCTTACTGGTCTTCTCAAGCTCTTCTTTTAGCAAAACTGGTGTGTAATAGCTATGTTGAAGGTTTTAGGATCAATGACCTTCATGTTAATATTAGCTGTATTCGGTAACTTCTCTTGTCTTCTTAATGAAATTCTTGTGTTTCAAAAAATATATAAGGCTTGGCATTTTTACAAATCTAAGTCCTTGTTGCCCTTGCTTGTCTTTACAATACTAGAAGCTATCGGCTCTATCTTTTGTTCCCCTGATCGAGAAGAAATTTTCGGTAGATTGTTGTCTAAAGTAGCACAACAGACACATCATCTTCTTCTTCAGAAAGGGTAGAAGCAGCATCAGATGAAACTGATGGTCCTGAAATACTATGGTTAAATTTAAGTAGGTGTATAATAGACAAATATGCCATTAGAGGTAATATTGCTTTGCCCCATCAAAAAATGACCCAGATGTTACATGGGCAGCAACAATCATATGATGATTCCTAACAAGGTAAGATCAAGAATAATATCATAGAGATATACCTGGCAACATGGTATATAGTAAGTCTTCCCTCCAGAGTAAGATACATAAGAATACAATATGGTGATAGTTCTTCTTTGAATTGGATACAATATGGTGAAAGTTCTTTATCTTCTTCAACGAGTAGGACTTTGACTTTTCCATAAAGGGTAACTTTATCAATGCAAAGTCCCATGATCAGATTATCATCAAACAAGGATCATGTAAGCAATGTGCATCAAATTAGTATGGAAAATCTTAAAATAAGTATTATAAATAATTGATTAGAAAACAATTATAGAAATTCAAGTTGTACACTCCATTTATGCAAATTTACTATCTAAATAGGTCGCCAAATTGACTACAAATATCCCCTTAACAACTTCAAACTCAGTTGTGAAAATAGTAAAAATGAGCCACCAAATCAATCGTAAAGTCAAGCGGTCGTCATTTAGATATTCCTAGGGATCCATGAACATATATGATGTCTGTTGCATCTTCAACTAAAATTGCATCTTTTTTAATAAAAGAATTATAATGAAAAAAACTCAATTGTTGTTTGAGTTAAGATTGAAGTCCTAAATGCAAGTTTAAGCACCCTGAAGCCAGTGTTATTCAAGGTGCAAAAAGGTCATGGAGCCTAGGCGCGCGCCTCAAGGTGCGCGCCTAAGGAACGTGAGACGCATATTTGTATATATAATTTTTCTATTAGAAAGAGGAATGTGTATTCTTCTAATCATTTTGTTTTGAGTATTTTTTAATATTTTGACCAAATTATGACACAATATTTATAAATTATTGCACTCAATTAAATTTATATACATCACTATTTTCATAACTAAGTTGCTATATTGTCTTATGTACAATTTTTTTATTGACTAGTATAATCTTTTGGTTAAAATTTTGTCCCCAATAATTATAAATGTATGATCTATTATTAATTATCATGGCAAACATTTGTATTTTACAAAATATAAATTTTTCTTATAATTTTTAACGATCCCAACAAATTATCTAAGAGTCATGTCAAAAGTAAATAATTAAGTTAAATTATGAGATTTATTGTTATTCTTTTTCTTCTCCCTGCTGGGAAAAAAAAAACCAAAAAAAGTAAATAAAAAAAAAAGAGTTTTGATTAACGAAATCGGGTCAAAAATCAAGTTTTTTGGCATCAGACGCGTGCCTGATACACGTCGTCCCGCCTGGACATCCTGTAGGCGCAGTGACTGGCGCCTAGGCGCGCCTTTGATAACACTGCCTGAAGCTCAATCCTTAGGAGCCAACTATCTCGATTGATATCAAAAATTGCGACATCTTTTTTTGCATCACCTAGTGACCTCCCCAGCAGCACAATATGTTGATCTATATATTTCCTATTTGTAGAAATTGCAGGAAAAACGAAATTTAATTTAGCACCATTATTTTATGCAAAATTAAACATATTTTTCAGAAACTTTGTAGGAAATAGTTTCAAGTAAGGGTGGGCAAAACGTCGAAACTGAACCGAGCGTAACGGTTCAGTTCAATTTCGCTTGCTCTTTGGTCACAACCATTCGATTCCGTTTGAACCAGTTGCAACCAAAACGCAGAGCCCCTCGCGCTTTGTGTGCGAAAACAAAATGCACTCTGCCTCTCTCTTCTCTCGGACTTTTGTGATGTCTCTTTGACTCTCTCTTCTCTAATATGGCTCTCAACAATTTAACGAAATCCCTAACCCTAACCAAACGAAATCAGTCAATCACAGACCAACACCAGTTGGCAGTCACAGCTTTCAGCCTCTCCTAAGCTCAGACACTCTCTTAGACTTATTCGCAGCCGCAGGCCCATAGCCGAAACCCACCGCAGCGCAGCTACCTTTTCTCTCTCTCGGTTCAAAATGATGCTCATTGATTGAACAAAATACGACCTCTTGGTTAGGGGTGGTAAAACGAATTAACGAATTGAATTTGTATTGAATCCTAAACGAATCGAATCAAAATGTGATGGATTCGTATTTGATTTGTTTATTAAACGAATCGAATACGAATATTCGTTAAATCATGGTATTATTTAATATCATAATTTACAATAATTAGCCATAATTTCTCGAAAATATTATTTTTTTTATGGTAATTAGCCATAATTTCTCGAATCTTAATTGAAAAATAACAATAACTAGTAAAAGAAAATAATAAAATGAATCCTAAACGAATAAACGAATCAATGAGCTTAAATTCGTATTCGATTCGTTTAATAAACAAATCGAATCGAATCGACCCATTTAATAAAAAAATCCATTTTTTCAAACCCATATTCGCTTTAAAACGAATCAAATCGAACGAATAAACGAATCTTTACCCAAATTGCCACATTTACTCATGGTTGGGGGGTAGGTTCAGGTTTAGGGTAACATCTGATGATTTTTAAAGCAATCCGAAGCTTTTTTTGTTAATGGGTTGTTGAGTTTTTCATTCATTAGCTCTGCATTTGGTGTAAATTTAATCAATTTGTGTAATATTTATGCTAAGGCTTAGCTCTTCAATCTGATTCATCAGCTTTTGTTTAGGGGTAACATCTGCTGATTTTGTTTACGGTAACATCTGATGATTTTTTCTTCAATCTGAAGATTTTTTTGTTAATGGGTTGTTGAGTTTTGCATTCATTAGCTCTGCTTTTGGTGTAAATTTAATCGATTTGTGTGATATTCTGATTCATCAGCTTTTGAAACTGATTGATAAAAATGAGCATGCTATTCATCTGTTCAATCTGAATAGATTATTGGTGTAATCTGTTCAATTTACACCAATAGCTTGGAAACTGACTGATGAAGATGAACATGCCATTCGTCTGTTCTATCTGAAAATGATTTATAATCTGTTCAATCTGAATATGAGTCTCCTTTTGTTAGATACAACAAAATGGCCAAGAATAGTAGTAGTTTGGATTTATCAAATGAGGTTGATAATATTTGAATGATGTTGTGAAGATTCATCTAATCCAAACCAATGTTTAAAAATATTTGGCGGTGTCTCGAGGCGGCCGCCATTGAGGCGCAAGGCGGATCGCCTCGAGTCGGCGAGGCTGGCTCCTCGATACGAAAATCGAAAAAATAATTAAAATCGTAATATCAAAATAATAAAAACATGTCAAATCCAAAATACATTCATTTCTTCATAATTCATAGTAAGTTCAAAAAACTATTGATAACTAATCCCTAAATAAGCTATCATTTGTGTCTAGCGGCATGAAGCTTGGGTCAAAATCTCTCTCTTCATCAGATGGGTCATCCTCCAAAGAACCTCATTCACTTGTATTGTCTTCATCCACTAGGCGGCGACGCGACACCTTGAGGCGGCTGCCTCAACCAATTTTTAAAACAATGTTCCAAACTTCAATATTTTATTGTGGTGGAAGCTGAATTGCTCCAAATATCCGATTTTGGCACATGAAGCAAGTGATGTCCTACAATTCCAGTATCTACTGTGGCTTCTGAGTCCGCTTTCAATACAGGGGGTCGTGTACTAGATCAATAATCTCGCCGTTTCACTTTCTGAATCCAGAGATATTCATTTCTTTTCTATTCATTCCCTAATCAATAAGATGTCTTCTCTCTTTCTCTCCCTTTGTTAGGGTTTAGGGTTTATAAGACAGGTTTGTTTGCGAGATGTGTCATTTTTGGTTTGTACTCTTGTGCAGGAAGTTAAACCATCTTTCTCCTGTTCTCTCGATGAATCAGCCCATGTTAAGGACATACAATGGTGAAAGAAGGCAGAAAATTCTTTTCTTGTTCTTTGAAATGTCGGGAAACTATATCGTGGAATTTTGTATGACCCTCTTCAAGATGTCATGGACAATGTTGATGCTGGTATATACTATTCACTTGCCTTATTCTATCAATTGTGGATATCTCCAGTTATTAATAATTTGGTTTGTTGGACTCTTTTGTGGTATGATGTTTCTATCCTTTTGTTTGTTGGACGTCAAGCTGTAAATGTACTGCATCTGTGATTGTTTATATACTAAATTAATCAAGGAAATATGATGCAATGTAATTTACAGCTGAAAAGCTATTTATAGCAAGTGATATAAGTAATTATTTTTGTTGAAAATTCTGATCTTGTGACTGAACGCAATCTATATTGTTGTCTTCTTCACAATGCATTAAGCTGGGTATGTTACAAGGGTTCATTAATTCAGCATCTAGACTCACTTGTATAGAGGTGTTTGGCTACAAAGCTCTTTGAATTTTTCTTCATTTTTGTTTTTTTAATGGGAAGCATGCTTCTTCTTTTCAATTAGTAGTGATAAGTTTCTTGGTAACAATCTTTTTTCGGATTTGGTGATTGTTTTCCAGACTCCACTAGTGACTATCTGACTATTATTTGAAAAGGGTGTGAAATGAAAGCCCTTATCAGTTATTACAGATGCCTTGGCATAAAAAACATAATTCCATGAACATGCAAAAGATATTGGCAGTTGAGCATGTTTTGTGCATGGATTAGTAAAGAGAGCTGGACACGCTTGTGATACTTTATCAATGATAATGGCTCGGATTCTTGCTTCTTTTGGCTATTCTTTGCAATATTGAATGGAGTGTAGGGGGGGGAAATTTGTTGCTGTGGCAAAAATGAAAGTTTTTCGCATTCTGACATCTAGATTCTAGGAAAGGCAGTGCATATCACTTTTATTCAAGTCATGGGTTGGTGATTCTGATGTAAATTGCAGTGTAAAAGGGTAACATTAAGCTTGGGTGTGTTATTAATTTTATTTGTCTTTTTATGAGAAACTTACCTCTGTGTTCTTTGCTTTCACTCCTATTAAAACACAAGGAGTTTTCTTGATTTTTTTCTTGATGATTATTTATTAGAAGTTGTGTTTGTTTTTATTGAAATGCAATAGAATAAAACCGGAACTAATCTGCAATTTTTTTGGTACGTAAGCTTTTTGTTTTGTGGGGTGCATTTGCTTTAAGACTGCTTGAATCTACTCTGCAGCGAAAGGTGAATCCAACATCTCCTTCATCTCTCCAGTGATCTTGCAAATCAAGACTGAAGGCCTAGTGGAAGTAAACAAATCCGCAAAATAACCACATATTGCTGCTTCAATTTCTTCATCTTTCTCCGACCATCTTCCTTACGAATTCTAAATACCCCTATTGCATTCTTTCTTTTTCAATTCGAGGCTCTTACGTGGAAATATTTGGTGTTACAATCCCTCTCTCTTATCACCCTCGATCGTTGCCTCCAATAAATTTCCCCTTCATGAAGAAACTTATCTACTAACCTTTCTATTGCGACTAACTCTTTTGATGGTGATTTCCTAACCCGAGAAGAGCCGAAGTATGAAGAAGGGTATAAAAGATATTTCTACTTCCCAAACAAGGGGCTCAGACTCAAAAGGCATGAGCATCCGGCCCGACGAGAAGATCAGAATTAGTTTGCACTTGATGCCCGACTCGAAAGATGTTCAGGGAAGATGAGAGGCATGAATGTCTCACCACCGACCCGGCCTGGTAGGACTGGTCAATCATTTCAATTTGCAATGGATCATCTCAATTTCCCAACCCGAGGATGCAGGTCGGGTTGTAACATTGTGTTCTTAGATGGGCGACGTAAGCCTTAAACGGAAGTTTGGGTTTACCAAGGATTGATGGGATAGAAGTAGGCCAGCGGCTGATTGGATGGAGCAGGACTGCGAGCTTATTGACTGACACACACAATCGCGTGGGAACAGTTAGAGTACAGACTGCCACTGGGCATTACCTTGTAGTAGTTACCAAAAGAAACATGGTTTAATGAGATGTCAGATGGCATAGTTACCTTTTGCAATGGTTGGGGAAGAGAGCCTGTGCAGCTATGTCAGGTTCATGTGGCTGACGTCACAAGTTGGTGTAACAGTGGAATTGGATCTAGTGCATAAAGGGGTTGAGAGTTCATTGTAAAAGGTTGGTCAATTATTTTATAGCAAGAGATAGATGTTTCTTCACTTGTAAAAGAGAGAAAAGAGTTATGAGTTAGAGAGAGAAAAATAGGTCGGTCAGACCCAAGGTGGTAATAAAGATTTCATTTTTCTTGTGCCTATGGACGTAGGTTGGATTCATTCCGCCGTACCACGTTAAGTCCTTTATTTTGTCTGTGTGATTTCCTATTTGCCTCCTAAGTTTGTATTTGATTTCCAATAAACCAAACAAATTCACAGTTGAGTGAGGTTTGTTCGAGAAGTGGTTTTCCTGAATTACCCATTAAACCAAAAAACAATCGTCAACAAACTCCCTCCCTGAAGCATATTGATCCCCTCTCTGTTTTAGCCACTAAAGTCTACATATAAGTTCTTTAGTTTAGCCTTCCTGCTAGGCCTTTTATTGAGTGGCTCCTCCAGAGTTGAAATTTTGAATCTTTGATTGTGTTACTGTGTGCAGTAGTAGCTTGAATTTTTCTGCTTGTGTTTGGTATTGTCACCTACTGGTGTTGGTGGTTTGTTGTATCTTGATATTATCGTACTTAATGCATCTGCGTTTTTCTTATGTTGGTCAATGATCTAGTCCATGGGCAGGTCCCGCTGCGAGGGATTATGCAGCACATTATAGCATGCGCACACAGTGATCCACCCGGGTTATTGGGACACCTTCCAATACAATCGACCTAACTAGCTAGCTAGCTAAATATAGGGTCACTGTATGTATAGATAGCTAGCTAGCAAAGTAGAAGTAATATTGCAACATGCGCTTCGACATTTATTTTTATTTAAGCAGAGTATGTGTGTGTGCCTTTTTGCCCTTTTCTTTTTTAATAATATATATAATGGAAAATGTCAAAATGATAAAGAAACCCTATCTTTCAGAGAAGGAAAAGCTGTAGTAGGAGAGGAAGCTTTTTCAGTAGGACTCAATGGGGACAAACAGTCTGGCTCTCTGGCACAAACAGAGAGACCATGCTGTCCTGCTGTGTGAAGTGAAATCCAGTATTGATTAGTTTCACCATTTATATTATGCCTTCATCATTCAACTACGGAAGCTAGGGCCATTCTCTTTTTAGTGAAAAAAGTGTTGAAAGAAAAGCTATCATCTCCTATTATTATAGAATCAAACGCTTTTAATTTTGTGCTTGGTAATAGGTGTAGTCTCAAAAAAAGGGGATGGATTATAGATGAAATGCTTGTAGCCACTCGGTCCTTGAATACGGTAAAGTTCCAGTTTCGATCGAGACTTTGTAATGAGATTGGGCATAAATTAGCTAAGTTAGCCTATAATGATTTTGTTTCGGGCTTTTGGCATGAGGATTTTCCCTCCTGCATCAGTTGTATGTTGTGACGTTGGTTTTAATATATTTCCCACCTTTCAAAAAAAAAAAAAAAAAATAAAAAAAACTACTGATCAATACTGGCTAGTAGTAGTGTCATGAGACAAGTCCTTTGAGCTTACTACCAGCATTGCTGTTTGTGACCCATCTGGAACTTACCCCCACCTTCATTTTCCCTTTTCTACATCCTTTTCATTCTCTTGTTATTTATTTATTTTTAAATCCAAAAATCAAGGTTCTCTTTTCAACAAGATAGAAATTGAAAACGAAAACAACTTGTGCATGTATGAATTTGAATATATGCTATCCCTGTACCCTTTCCATCTGTGTATATCACCAGTCATTCTACTTGATGGGCAGAGGGAGTGAGAAATTTGTGTCAACTATACTCATTTCCTATTCCACTTTCGTTTCGAATACCGAGTGAAAGGAATCTCAAGTCAGGGACATGGATTCATCGGTCCCCTAATTGCTTCAACAACCGCATACGGATAGGCCTCAACTTAGCAATGAATCGTAATTAAAAAAAGTGAACCTTAAACAACCATTTTCATTGACACTAAGCTTAACACATCTGGAATGAGCATTATTAAAACCGCAACTTGGGTGCCACACCATCAATCTGAAATTTACAAATATCTTTACCTTTTTACCTTATTATCCATCCGGAAAATATGCTTGGCAAATATTTCCGAAATTTCTCTGCTAACCAAACAGGTACATCAGATTATTTTTGGACTTCAATGATAGAACGGAGGGAGAAGAAAATAGCATAATATAACTAACACAATAATCAGCCCTGATCAACACAACAATTTGAAGAAACCTTCCACAGACAATTATTTGTTTCACTAAACACCCGAATCATCGGACTTCATCTTTGAGGGGGATCCACTGTCCGAACATTTTCAGCAGTCATCCCTTCAATTCGATCTTTGGTGATCTCCACGAAGTGACCCACTATTTCATGAAACCGCTTTAGCCCGGACAATGGGAGTATGATGGAGGACCGATCCGAGCCTGCCACCTTCAAATTTCACACCATTCCAGAAGAAATAAATTTATTTAACATTGATAATCTTAAGTAACATTCAATTTAATTAGCGAAAGAGAAATGAAATCAATATTACAATACGCCCTTGGCTCACCTCAGATATCTTCAAGAAATGACCTCTGTTGTTGCTCCCAAGATCAAAGAAGAATCTCTTCTGATCAACTCTGATCACCTTTGAAACCCCCATATTACCTATTTCATCTTGTGCTGGCAAATCAACTGATTGGTCCACATTCAGTTTGGAAGCAGGGGCAGTTTGGCTACTGTGACCAGATATGAAACCAGCCCCAACATCATCTGAAAGCCCCACAAGACGTTCGGGAAGTTCAGAACTTTGCTGTTTTGGTGCACATACAAGAAGTTGAAAGACGAAAGAAAACAGGGAGAAGTAAGGCCTAGGATAAAAGCAGCAAACATCTTTTTTAGAGGCAGAATAGGAAACGAGTTTATGCATGCAAATTCAAGGAAACCTGATTGGGCAATATGAAAAGTTGTGATGCTTCGTTTATCTCTGCCAATACATTCCTGAATGCTGCCCACCCTTCATCCCGTGAACTTCCAGCAGGAACAATAATGGTACTGCGGTTTCTACTAACAGATGCTTCAGACACCTGCAGAAATAAATTTATTAACACAATAAAATTTTGATGGGATGAATCATTTTGTAGCAATAGTTTATTGGTCAAACAATTTTCGTAGGGTGAATTTGAAAAATAGGGGGTCTTTAATTCTTCTTGATGCAACACAAGTTCACAAGAGAAGAAAAAGATAATCCAAGGAATAATTCATAGAGAAACCGGACTTTTGCTTCATTCAAAGGGGAATTATTCTCCCTCTCTCCCAAAATATACAAGTGTGAAAATAAAAACATGCATAACCTCTCTATTTGATGTAAATCAGATGCAGCCAGATTCTTTTTGATGCATTTCGCCAAACATATAAAGGATGCGAACTTAGGATCAACTATTTGTATTCTTTTTTATCAGATACAGTAAAAAGATAATGTAACAAGAACACGGATGGGAAATATGACCAGAGGCAGAAATTTAGGAATATATAAGAAAAATAATATCAACGGATACCAGAGATGGGAGACAAAAAGTCAGAGCTGTAAAAAAGATGAAGATAGTAAAATTACACTACAAATTGCAAAAGCCTCAGCTTTCAAATAAAGTAGAAGATAAGTAAAACATGAACGTAGCATTGAACTCCAAGGCACTTCAAACCACTCTGCTATCGGAAATCGGTTAGCAACTCTAAAAACTTTCATGTTGGAGTAATAGCATACTAGCCAAGTATTAACAGTTCTTTGTGATCCGGGCTTGACTGGTGTCACGGGCCGACTTTTTCCTTAACGGAAAAAGGGCTCGTGCGGCACTTAGCACGTTCACGTCCCGTGTAAGTCAGCCTGCAAGAAACCTCTGACCCTAATTTCCCATTGTTGATGAGGGAACAAGCCCATAATTTTATAGGATACAAAGCTCACAAGCTATCTCGAAGCATACATATGTGAGCTCGTACTGCAACGGGACCTGCACTCGAATGGCACAACCGGATATAAAAATATCATTTTTTTCCAACTAACATAATCGCAACATTCCAACATTGTCCCAATGATGTCTAAGGGCGAGAGGGTTCACGGCTAAAGCCCAAAGACCACCGAAACCCCCTTGGCCACACCCAAGGTTCACCTAGGCTTCCCCCCTAAAGAGGTTTTAAAGACATTGCACATGTTTCACCAGTATACACACCTGGCGCTTGAGTGGTCACACCCCCTCTAAAATCCATTGTAAGAGCATTTTTCGGGAACTCTTCCGGGCATTCAATAAGCCATAATATAAGTGTTTCTGGGTTAAAATCTCGTCCCCAAATGAACTCATCTTGATGGTTTTCCGCAACACCCCCACTTTTGCGGAAAAGACCCAAAAGTGGGCACACTGCCAAAATCTCCCAGCAAATCTCGAAATCCAACTCTGGGGCTGAAATTTTCCTAGTACAAGTGACCATAAGATTCATTTTGGAACTTAGTCCCACTCGATTCGACACATCGGGTCGTTAGCTCCTTCACAATGCACCAAATTAGGCCAACGACTAGGGCAAGCTAGCATATCTCAAAATTTCCCGCCAAACTTCAAAACGGGACCTCACGGGCGAAAACTTCCTAGTAAATATGCCCATAAGAGTTACTTAGGGCTTGGAGCAAGCTCAATCCGACATTCCGAAATATAGGCTCCTTCACAACGCTGCACAACTAGGCCAGCACCTAGCGGCAAGCGAGCACGTTTCTAAATCTCCCGGCAAACTTTCGAATATTGCCACACAAATGAAATATCTCCAGTACAAGGTCATATAAGAGATATATTTGACCAGGAACGAACTTGATCTGATGTCCCGAAACAGGAGTTCCTTTGTAAAGTGACTGCACGTCCTAGCTTGAAACTAGGACCGTGACAACTGGCTACCCCAGTTTCTTCCACTTCAAAAAGAATTCACCCTCAAATTTACAAGTCAATTCAATAAAGAATTAAATATTATTTTCAATCAAGATGAGATTCCAATTGATATTTTTTACAAACATTCGGTGGCTTAGTCCAATCAACATATAGAAGTAGCCTATTGGATTCTATAGAAATAGACAAAGAATAATCTCACAATAAGATTTAAAATAAACTAAGATTTCATATATCTTTAATACTACTTATAAAATCCAAAAAAAAAAAAATCTTATCACAATCTTATAAAGATAATGATTAATATTTTTATTATATACAATATTAATTAATCAAATAGGTTGGGAATGAAATTACAAATGATAAGATATAATAAATAAATATGTGAGTGTTGCAATTCTCCCCTCCTTATAAAAATTTCATCCTCGAAATTTGTACATTGAATTTAGTCACAACCTGTTTATTACTAATCCTCAATCGATGATATAACACTAGGCCTCTAACTAGTTGAGGGAATCCCTTGCTTATAAAGGCATGCCCAAGATCCCTCCCAAGCAATGTGGGATACTACATCTCCACACTCCATCTAATCTCTCAAGGATCCAATATTGTGTTTATAAAGTTCTTAGCCCCTAGGCAAAGCTAAGCAGCCTCCATGGTAGCATTGTTTAAAAAATCAGTTGAGGCGGCCACCTTGAGGCGCCGCATTGCCGCCTTGCGGCGACAGCGCGTTGAGGCAGCCTCCTCTTTCGGTTTTTCGAAGGCGGCCGCCTCACTCTGACAAAGAGGTGAGGCAAAAAAATAAAAAAATACCATAAATAAAGAAGAAAAAGAAGACAAAGAAGAAATGAAGGAGAGGCGTAATGGCGAATGAACGGAATTGCGACTGAAGAAGAAGAAGAAGAAGAGGCGTAATGGTGACTGAAGAAGAGGAAAAAAATAAAGAAGAAGAAGAAATGAATAATGATCTTTATTTATTTTTTATTAAAAAATTAATAATCTTTGTTGTACAATTGTTAAAATTAATGATGATGTACAGTTTTTTTTTTTTTTTTTTTTAAATTGGTGTACAGCTGTTTTTCTAATTTATGATAAAATAAAGAATATCATCAGTCCATAAATGTTTTGGCTTGTCTAAGTATATGTGTGAATATGTCTAGTTTAACTAAACTACCATTTATGCAGTGCAAGCCTGATTGTAACAGTCGGTGTTGCAACTGCTGCTAGATACTTTCATCATAATTTAATTGTAAGTCAGTCTTTATCAAATATTTAATGTTTCCTTTTGAATAGGTAATTACCATGTTTCTTTAAAAGACAGGAAAAACACTATTATCAAGTGCATCTATTGTCCTACACAAGTGAATTGAAATCTGTTTCATTAATTCTTTGGGCAAGTGTAATTACATGGAAACATGAGGAAAATGTCTGTCCTTTCTTTTAAATAGTGACAAGCAGTTCAATAGCTGTTTTGTTATATATTTTTTTATCACACATAAAATTACAAAAATATTATTAGTTAAAATTATTAATTATTAATTTATAAAATTATTAAATATTTATAATAAATTTATTATTAATCAAGAATCATCATTTCATCATTTTTAAATATTTTCTGATCGAGGCGCCCACCTCACCGCCTCGCGCCTCAATGGCTGGCCGCCTCGAGGTGCCACCACGTATTTTTAACATTGCATGGTAGATCTAGATTCTCCAACAATAAAATCAAACTAACTTTGATATTGGCAGTTCTCAACAAACAAGTGTATTACCATTGATTCAAGGTAGTAAATAATTTGATAACAACATTAAAGTGGTAATAATTTGTTTCTCTCTATTTTATCACATAGATAACTTTGAGCAAACATAATGGAAAAATTGGGAAAAGACTTTAAACACGCAAGTTAATATGATGGTCAGAAACAACTTCAAGATACACAACTCCAGGGAACAAATTCTGGAAAACAGCATAAGCATGCACGAAGCACTGTGGGAAGATTCAAAGAGAGCAGAGAGTTTCAAGCAATACATGAAAAATTACAAAGGTCACTGTAATTGCATGTTTCAACTGAAACAGGTGAAGCAAATTGGGAATATAATTTGTAGCAAGTCTGAGCTAAGACAAGAAAATGTTGCAACGAGTACTATCTGAATTAAACTGTGGAATTCAGCATTGTGAAGAAAGGGGGAAATGATAAAGAACATGTGCTCTCTTTAGAGGAGTGAAAAGTTGAACCGGCATATTTCATCTCCTAAAAACAAGAGACTTGCTCCCCTGTTTATGAAAGTTTAAGCACAGGAATTTCAGGTATGGCTTTGAGAAGAAATAAACAGAGACAAATGGACGCAAAGGGATAATATATTTTTGTGTAGTGTAGCCTATTGTCAACAATACATTTTTGTTAGTGGCCTTGACCACAAGCCCTTAATAGGTTCTAGATAAACTGTAAAATGATGTATGAACATCCAACCAACAAGCAAAAAAAATATCGAAAGATACTTGGCATAGCTAAAAAACTAATCGACTGTGCAATTAGGACCCGGGGGTGTCCCAGTACAAATGTACTGGAGCCCGCTTCAATCAAATCTGGGCCGTTGGATTTTGAGAGAGAAAAACTTTTCTCCAAAAAAATTTTGACAGGCCGTTGGATCAAAACCCAACAGCGCAGATTTTACATGAGGTACTGGAGCCCCCTGATCCGGTGCAATCAATGTTCAGTCATATAAATAACAATCACACTGTGGAAATGAAACATTAGAAAGAGCCAACTGTTGATCACACTCACATTTAGGACACTGGAAAACACTTTCATACTTTGAATAGTCATATAAACAATTCTTAGAAATCAAAACATGACATCAACAAAATAGCATATGTAAATTGAAAAGTATAAATTTTGTTGAAAGGGTGGGGATTGCGTACCTTCAAGAAACGACCCCTCCTGTTTTCGCCAATGTCAAAGTAAAAAACCTGAATGAACAAAAGCAGTTAATAAAACATTAGAGTGAGAAAAGAATGAATGAAGGAAAGTTACCTTGGTGTCGAGCTGCAATTCCTTGCTGAAGAGCTCGTCATCGTCTGAGTTGACATAGTAATTAAAGAGATCAAGGAACCAAGAAATGCCCGAGAATGGAACAATGATAGTGGACCTAGTTGCTGAAGTCTTCTCAGAGATTTTCAAGTAACGCCCACGTGGGTTTTCTTTGAGATCGAAGTAAAATAGCTTATGCTCTACCTGCAATGTCTTGCATACAAGCTCCACGTGATTCCCTCCTCCTCCTCCACCGCCGCCAGCACCTCCACCGCCGCCACTTCCTCCTCCGCCGCCTGAATTCCCTTCCATTCTATTAAATATGAAATGACTCAATTTACTAAAAACTTATCTCCTTTCACTTGGAAACAAAAGTGGGTACGTGTGTTTGAAAGAATAAAAGGTAGATCTGAGAGGTAAATTGAACTGGGGTATCTGGCTTTTTTGGTGTTTGTGTTATTGTACCGCCGTGGTGATGATGGTAGTCAAGAAAGTGATGGTGGGTATTAGGGATAAAGGGAATTGACTCGCTATCTCTACTATTTTTGGTTCTATATCATTTTTCTTCTCCTCTACGGCCATATATTTAGTACAATGAAATACACTAGTGCCACTATAAACAATTCCCAAATTCTAAAATAAAGGCCCCAAGTTAATAAAAACATAAAACGTCCCAACATTTTAACCTTTTCATCTTCTGACCGACAGCATTTACTTACAAGCACTTTTAAGTTTTAACTGACTCAAAAAGTCCAAGCTTTGTATGGCATCTAATCAATTAACTAACTTAACCCGTTTGTTCAACTTCAACTCCATGGAATCATCTTTGGACTTTGTGCCTTATTTTTTTTACTTGTAAAAACCATCACCGAAATCAAAGCCAAACTCCTTAACCAGTACTACCTTTTTTTTGGTCTCATTGTATTCAAACCCAATTGCCGAATTTAACCAGACATCTCTAAACTGCAAATACACCTTAAAGGGGCCTGAAAAATAGGACTTTTATGAGATAATTGATAAGATTACACCATTAAGATGAGAAAATAAAGGAAGAAAATCAAGGGATCTCAATTTTAAAATATTTTTAATTATATCATTTATCTAGTAGTTAATCCATTTCTTTTATTGTAATCTCTTTCCCATTTTAAATTTCAAATAATGTGTATATATAGAACTCAATGGCATTGTGAATAAATAAGAGAAAAATATATTCTTCAACTTGTCATCCTTAAAATCTATTCAATAATAAGAGCCATAAAGATGATTTGTTTACAAAAATTCTCTCTAATTCTAGGCAAAACAATATCATTTCCTCTTTATACACCAACGTTTCATCTGTACAAGTGCAGACCTAGTTAATTTGCTAAGGCTGTGCTCGAGCATCAAACACTTGTGTGGAGCAGTGGGTTAATCATCGTCAGAGGCCTTGATCAAGATAATCTCCAGCTTAGTAGATTCATTGACTCCAGCTAGAACGAATGGTGAAATTATTTGCGCCCTAAATTTAATAAAACTGTTGACTGGTGATTTCCGTTCCAGGGACAGTTTCGAGTAATGTCCAACCGTAAATTTGTTTGGTTATGGGGGACCAAAAATAAACTTGGCAAAAGACAAAACAACACAAAATCGACAGGTGGGTTTTACATGGTTCAGCGAAGCGAATCCAACCTACGTCCACGGGCACAAAATGGGGTGTGCTTTTTATTACCAAACAAAGCTCGGCCGACCTGTTTTTGAGGAGGATATAAAGAAAAACCGATTTGTTTGCTCTCTTTGTATCGTTTCTTACAAGTAATGCTTAAATGAAATTTTTTCCAACCCTTACAAATGAGATCACCATCCCCTTATATACTAAGGAAAATAGGACAATGTTCCTCTGTTCCCGTATCTCTATGACGTCAGCCACGCAGGTTTTCGGCGATTTGACGGGCTCTCTGCCCCAACTGCCTCGCTAAAAGCAAATTTGTCTTCTGATTTCCTGTCAAATCACGTCGTTTTATACACTGCCATACTTTATCATTAATGATGACAGCCTGTGAAGATCTCAAGCGGCGATACATGTCCAAAGGAAAAGTCCAAATTATCCATGATCACACGTCGTGCTTCATGTGCACGGCCAAATCACGAGTTGAACTACCCAAACTGCTTTCGTCCTGACCAAAAATATCTGAGTTCATCATCCCGATCCAGGAGAATAGAGGGTATCGAACCGAGCTAACCGGCTAAAGTGTTCGGTCTAGGCTCCGATGTTGTCTGTCTCTGAGACTTGAATCATACTTTGTCCTCTGGTCGGTCAGATCCGGGAAACCAGGTTCGAACACCATGCCTAGCTAAGGAGTAACCAATATCTTTTGAACATTCGTCCTTCCAAAAGGAGAAAATCTCTTTCTGCCGCCGTACAGATCAAATACTTTGTCACAAAAAACATCATCAACATATGTCCCCTAGTTCTCGATTTCAATGAGTTGAGCGAGTTGATACCAGAAACTACAAAGTTGGAGGTGTACTGATCAACCAGTTGTTGGTCGGCTCCAGGAGTCATAGAGGAAACTACCTCGGCTACCGATCAGGTCGTCTCTTAGCATCTCATCATCCTCATGTACTTTTTCACCGTGTATTTTGACACCTATTCATGGGAAGATGCTCCGACCCCGTGCTGATAATGATCCATTCGGTGGGACGTAACCCGACCACGAGTAGCAGTACACATAGCCTCGGCGGTGGAATAAATAGCCTCGGCGGAACGAATCCAGCCTCGAGCTGGTGGAACAGAAGCCTCGGTAGAACGAAACCAGCCCCAAGCTGGTGGAACAAGAAGCCTCGGCGGAACGAATCTGACCCCGAGCTGGAGGAATAAATAGCTTCGGCGGAACGAATCCAGCCCAAGCTGGTGGAACATAAGCCGGCGGAATGAATCTAGCCCGTGCTGGTGGAACAGAAGAGACTTAATCACGAGGGAAGAATCTCAACCTCTGAGGCTCCGCGGATTCCGGTGCAGGCATCCCTTTTCCGGAAATCGGAAAAAACAAAAGGTGTAAACAGAACAAGGTTAGCACATTGGAGGTGACTTAGCACATACTTCACACAGACCCAAAAAGGTAACAACCCGGGTGCCCCGAGGCAGCGTCCTGTATGGTGCCTCCCAAAACACAATTCAGCACCTTACAATTCAGCGTCCCGGCTAGCCGGGCTACGGATCGGTGAGCGGCCAAAGCCATGAGGGCAGAAACCTCCTCGTGTTAGGTGGCTCTGGAGTCTGCAAATGCTATGAGGACAGAAATCTCCTCATGCTATGTTTCTCCTGATCCGAGATGGTCAGACAGATAAATCACGGGGGAAGAAACCTCCTCGTGTTCGTCATCCCAAAGTGGTACAGGAACTCGGTTAGGCAGATAACACAGGGGGGAAAAACCTCCCTATGTTCGCCATCCCGAGGTGGTACATGAACTCGGCTAGGCTAGAAAACTTACAGGGGAAAAAACCTCCTCGTTTTCGCCATCCCGAGATAGTTCCTCAAAAATATGAGTCATAGGGTATTAACGCTTCGGCCTCGGGGGTTTGATAATGACACCCAAGGTTGGCGTGCCACGAGGGGTTCGCGTTTTTCCCACATGTACTTCATCTCTTGATGTGTTCTGGATCCTCAAAGGTGAAGGGAGTTAAGTCGGAAGACTTCCACCCGAGGGTTTGATAATGACACCCGGGATTGGAGTGCCACGGGCTTGGTGCCCTTCCTAACTACCGAGCACCCCTTCGCTTCGAGCACATCCCAGGAATATCGAACATGGTTTTTGCAGTCAATTAATAAACAAGTAAAGTGGACAAGTTTTTTAATTCAAAAGAGAAAGTCATATTCATATTCATATTCTTGGGACCTACAACGCTTCTTACAACTCTTTGCGGGTCATTTCAAGAGAGGCTTTACAATAATTTCCTAGTTCTTGTCTAGTAATATGATGAATCTGTTGGCTCAAAGAAGATATCTACTGGAATTACTTCCTCAACATCTCAGCGTTCCAGGGCTTCTTGTGCCGGGTACCATCAAATTATTCCAAAAGATAGGTATCTGGTCTTACTATCTCCACCATTCTCTACGGCTCTTCCTACTTGGCACCCAACGAGCCTTCTTCGGGTTTTCGGTTATTCAATGTAACCCTCCTTAGAACCAGATCTCCAGGAAGGAATGACCTGGTCTGAACCTTCTTATTGTAGAAGCGGGCCATTCTCTACTGATAGATGGCCGCTTTTACTGCTGACTTCTCCCATTTTTCTTCGATTAGATCGAGGTGGTTCTTAAAAAGCTATTCATTATGCTCGGTCTCAAAATCTTGTACCCTGTGGGTGGTGATTACGCCCAAATATGACTCGCGGTTATCGCAGTACAGTTGGGGTGTCGATTCCACAGAGAGATGGTTACAGGAACTGATTTACTTAAACAGAAACGTTAGCAATAACTATTTAAAGGAAAGATTGAATATGATGTAAATTAACAATTATGAAAGCTTTAAAGATTTTATCAATGGAGAGAAATAGCAAAGCATCCGGGTTCCCTCCTGTATCTATTACCTATATTCCGTTATCGATTCATGTTATTACACAATTGAGGATTTCACGTCCCAAATCAACAATTGGAAGATATTCAATTCTACACCAGTTTAAGTTCTAAGGTAATTGTTATTCAATCTTCTCTACGTTTACAACTCACAAGGTTATCGTTACAACCTATCCAACGACGACATATACCCTCAGGCAATACTGCAGCAGAGGATCAACTCGCAAAACAACCGGTTATCGTTACAACCTATCCAACGACGACAATATACCCTCGGGCAATACTGCAGCAGAGGATCAACTCGCAAAACAACCTTAATCTATCAAACCATTTTACCAACAACACATAGAAAAAGCGTGACTGAATCTATATGTAAACTAATAAAATATAGTTCTCAATTAATCCATAGAATAAAGAGATGAAGAGAATAACAATATTTTAATCAATTAAAATCATCCATGAATCAAATAACAAGAATACAAGAATTGGGTACAAGAGTTCGCCCTTAGCTTTGCTTGGGAGATTAGTTCCGCATGCTAGATGAAGAAACAACAGAGATAGATGGAGAAATCATTGGTTCTGATCCCGGGAATTTGCACGGCTCTGTTTTCTCTTTTGTATTTGTGTAACTAGCCTCCCTTGTGTTTTGGACGAAGTCTTATATTTATAGAAGTGTCAGGGTGTCATTATGATTTCAGAAAACCCTAAAATTTGAAACCTGGAACGCGTAGGAATTCCTTGCGCAGCGCCGCGGCGCTGATCTCCCTGGAAAATGGCCCGGGCGGGCTGGAGACGCCTGGCTCTCATTGGCGCCTTGGCGCCAATTGTTTGCCTTCCTTAGGGCGCCATGGCGCCAAGGTATGCTTTCAGGCGCCATGGCGCCTGTGATATATATATATATGGCGCCTAGGCGCCCAATGTTGAATGTTGGTGGCGCCATGGCGCCATATCCCCTGTGCTTTGTATGTAATTCTGGCGCCATGCTCCCTGCTCGTCCTGTGTCTTCCCAGGGGTTCCCGAAATTCTTGTAAAATTCCCGGATCCATGTATTAATATTCCTACAAATAAAAATCACTAAATTAGTGTAAATAATAAACATTTTTAAATTATTATAACAATAGAAATTATGTATTAAAACATAAAATATATAACTAAATATTTAACAATAAGCTTAGATAAATGATGTTCTAATGTACATTTTCATGCACTTATCAGGTGGTCATCCCGATCTCTGCTGGAATAACTGCTTCACAACCATATGCCAAATAAAATGGAGTTTCCTCATTGGAGTCATTGTATGTTGTCTGATGAGCCCATAATACTTCTGATAACTTTTCAACCCATAGACCTTTACAAGATCCGAGCCTGGCCTTCATATTTGCCTTGATTGTCTTGTTGGTCGCCTCGACCTGTCCATTACACCAGCTCACCCCAAGGCGATTTGGAGGTCCTCACATAGCTTTCTGAAACCTTTGCTGTCAAATTGCTTCCCATAATCAGTGATGATGGCCCGGGGGATCCCGGACCTACAGATGATATTCTTCTTCACAAAGTTCGTTGCTTTATTCTCCATGGTCAGCTGCTCTGCTGGTTGATGATGAAATTTTACATTCCTCTAGCATTCCTCACACTTCTGAGCTATTTCCACCGCGTCTTAATGCGTGGTCGGCTCGAAGAATCCCTACCTTAGCGCCTTATACTCAATTGACTGTCCCTCGATGGGACGAATCCAGCCCTGAGTGGTGGAATAAATAGCCTCGGTGGAACGAATCCAGCCTCGAGCTGGTGGAACAGAGGCTTCGGCAGAACGAATCCAGCCCCGAGCTGGTGGAACAAGAAGCCTCGGCGGAACGAATCCAGCCCCGAGCTGGAGGAATAAATAGCCTCGGCGGAATGAATCCAGCCCCAAGCTGGCGGAACAGAAGCTGGCGGAACGAGTCTAGCCCCGTGCTGGTGGAACAGAAGAGACTTAATCACGAGGGAAGAATCTCAACCTCGGAGGCTCTGCGGATCCCGGCGTAGGCATCCATTTTCCGGACATCGGCAAAAACAAAATGAGTAAATAAGACAAGGTTAGCACATTGGAGGTGACTTAGCACATACTTCACATAGCACCAAAAAGGTAACAACTCGGGTGCCCCGAGGCAGCGTCCTGCCTAGTGCCTCCCAAAACACAATTCTGAACCTTATAATTTAGCGTCTCGGCTAGCCGGGCTACGGATCGGTGAGCGGCCAAAGCCATGAGGGCAGAAACCTCCTTATGTTAGGTGGCTCTGGGGCCTGCACATGCTATGAGGGCATAAATCTCCTCATGCTATGCTTCTCCTGATCCGAGGTGGTCAGGCAGATAACTCACGGGGGAAGAAACCTCCCCGTGTTCGCCATCCCGAAGTGGTACAGAAACTCAGTTAGGCAGATAAATCACGAGGGAAAAAACCTCCCTATGTTCGCCATCCCGAGGTGGTACAGGAACTCGGCTAGGTAGATAACTCACGGGGGAAAAAACCTCCCCTTATTTGCCATCCCGAGATAGTTCCTTAAAAATGCGAGATAGTTCATTTGGATAGACATCTAACACCTATGTGGCCCAATCTCATATGTCATAATTCAGTATTATTTAGTTCAGACTTTCTACTTGTATTTTTCTCTATATTAAAGACATTTTTATATGTTTCCAAAACATAGTGACCGTTTGATAAAGAACATTCACATTTCAATAAATTTTTTTTATCATACAAACATAAAGTTTCATCCTTAATATTTATTTTATATTCATCTTTATCTAATATTGGAAGTGATATTATTTGTATGATAATTGAGGTTACATAATAACAATCATCCAAATCTAATTTACATCCGTTTGGGAGATCTAGCACAACTGTTCCTATGGCATTGACATCCAATGTCTTGCCATAGTTAATTATAACCTAGATTTTCCTTTATTCAGCCTTATTCTAACCCTCATTTCCTGCAGGGAATTGCAAATATGAGTATGACTGCCAGTGTCTAACACTCATCCACTATTTGCATCTAAGGCTAAAGGAGATGTCAATAATTGGAAAGATACAAATCGTATCTGAGGGTCTTGTTTTTCCTTTTAGCTCTGGACAGTCATTCTTCCAGTATCTAGGCTTCTTGCATTGTAGACATTGATCACGAGATACTTTCGATTTTACGCCTTTGCGTTTCTTGGAGTTCTTCTTTGATATCTTCTTCTTACCCATCTTGATTTTCTTTGACTTCCCAGAAGTCTTTGAAGAGCTAGCTTCATCATGGAGATACAGTGTGGGGTTTCCTTTCTTCAAATCTTGCTTCGTTGTGCGTAGCATGTTGTGAAGTTCTTCGTATGTGGCTTGCATCGAATGCATATGGAAATTAATACAAAACCAGCATAAGAACCAGACAAAAAAGACATAATCAAATTACGACCCAGCCGTTCATCAAATATAATGCCCTATCGTTCCAGATATCGAATCTGGTCGATCATGTTCAAAACATGAGTGCTATTAGCTCATCCCTCCTTGAGTTCAAAACTGAACAATTCCTTAGACCTTCGATAAAGTTTCATCTCTTGATTCGCTTCGACCAACTCCTTGAGTATTCGCATGATGCTCCAAGCATCTGGTACTTCAATGTACTGTCTCAACAAATCTGGAACCATTGATCTCAAGATATATGATTTCATCTTCAGGTTATCATCCTTCTGTTGGATATTTAGTGTCATTAAACAACAATTAGCATGCAAAACCAACAGATCAATTCCCACCAAATCTATATGCAAAACCCTAAACACAAAACCAATAAAAGGACAAATAAGAAAAATCAGAAGTTACTGAAATTCCAAGTCGAGAAGTTCTCTGTCCTTAAGAACTTATTGGCCCCGTCACAGGTGCTCTACGGATCCAATTGGCCAACGTTCTCCCAGGATAACTTGGATGCTTCTTGTCCAAGGTGCACTCCTTGACAAGTATTTGAACAAGGAAGATGGTGGATCTCTTTTCAAAACCAAGGGAAAACAAGTGTCTGAAAATGCAGGATTTTTATGTCTTATCTATATTTCTCATCACCCAAATTTGGAGGGTAAAGCCTTCTTTTATAAGGCATGGAGGGGTGCCAAAGGGGCACCCCTTGGGGTGGGGTTGTAACCCTTCATGGTTAGTAACCACCCCCTCCCATCCAAAAGACATAAAAGCCTTTAATAATTGAAGAATTTACAACAATCCCCCACAATTCTTCAATTATTCATTCAGACACGTGAGAGAGATACCGTGAGCTAAAACTGCATCGAAATAGGTAGCTTTCGCCTTGAACCTTTCCTAGTGAATGACAATCGGATTTACTTGGCAAACCAGTGACCCATAGTCTTGAACTGTTCTGCCGTTGGTGTAAACCAAGACAATTGCCAACACACAGCTTTAATTCGACCATTTTCCCGTTCTACGGTTGTGTTCATTTTGGCCCTGAACAACGGTCCTGGATTCATCAAGTACTTTAGGGTAACTCGCCTTTAAAGGTTCCCATGGAAGCGGCCTCACTTCTTACTTGAAATAGGTGATCTGCTATGAAGAGGTAATCTGTCTTACCCCCATTAGGACTCATCTCCTAATATAGTGATCATTAAAAGCCTTAGCTTATCCTAACCAATGACAGACAGCACTCAGCGTCATTATCGGAATGGGAAAGAGTACGAAACTCTTCAGTGCTTGTTTTGAATTGCACAAAGTTTCTGTTGTCCCTTTTGAACCTAGATCTTGGGATCTCCAGTCAACTAGGTTGGGTTTCCACAGTGGCAATTCTTAGATTATAGGCTTCAAGCCCATTCCCCTCGATGACTTCTCAACTTGCTCTCGAGGTAAACCTTTAGTTAGTGGATCCGCTAGGTTTTCCTTCGACCTGACATAATCGATCGTTATTATGCCACTTGAGAGCAGTTGACGTATGGTATTATGTCTCCGACGTATGTGTCGAGACTTACCATTATACATTGTATTTTGGGCTCTCCCAATGCCGATTGGCTATCACAATGTATGCTAATCGCTGGCACCGGTTTGGGCCAACTAGGAATATCCTCCAGGAAGTTTCTAAGCCATTCTGCTTCTTCCGCTGTTTTGTCTAACGCTATGAATTCTGATTCCATAGTAGACCGGGCAATACACGTTTGCCTCGAGGATTTCCATGACACGGCTGCATTACCAAGTGTGAAAACAAATCCACTCGTGGATTTGGAATCCACCGTATCAGATATCCAGTTAGCATCGCTGTAACCCTCTAATACAGCAGGATATCTCTCGTAATGTAGCCCATATTTTGAAGTTTCACGCAGATACCTCAAAACTCTTACTATGGCTTTCCAGTGGTTGTGTCCTGGATTGCTCGTATATCTGCTAAGCCGATTCACAGCTTGAGCGATATCAGGTCGTGTGCAATTCGTGAGATACATCAGACTTCCGATGATTCTCGAATACTCTAGTTGCAATATGCTTGAACCAGTATTCTTTGATAAATGAAGAGTTAGGTCTACAGGGGTTATAGCTACATTTAGATCCCCTTTGATATATTTATCGAGTATCTTCTCAATATAATGAGTCTGTGATAATATATATCCGTCTGATGTCCTAGAAATCTTAATCCCTAGGATTACATCAGCTATCCCCATATCTTTCATATCAAATCTGTTGGATAACACGTTTTTGGTAGACTGAATCATTTCATGATTACTACCAATTATCAGCATATCGTCTACATAGAGACACACAATGACATATCCCTTTTGAGTTGATTTAGTGTACACACACTTATCACACTCATTGGTTTTGAACCCATTTGACAACATTTCTTTGTCAAATTTCTCATGCCATTGTTTCGGTGCTTGTTTTAATCCATACAAGGATTTTACAAGTTTGCACACCTTCTGTTCTTGTCCAGGAACACAAAACCCTTCTGGTTGTTCCATGTAAATTTCTTCATCCAATTCACCATTCAAGAATGCCGTCTTTACATCAATTTGATGTATTTTAAGACCAAATATAGCTGCTATGGCTATGAGCATTCTTATCGATGTGATACGAGTCACAGGTGAATATGTGTCAAAGTAATCAAGGCCTTCTTTTTGTCTATAACCTTTTATGACAAGTCTTGCCTTGTACTTATCTATTGATCCATCCGTTTTCATCTTCCTTTTGAATATCCATTGTAGCCCAATGGCTTACAACCTGGTGGAAGATCAACCAACTCCCAAGTATGGTTCTGTAGGATTGAATCAATCTCACTATTTATCGCCTCTTTCCAAAGAGGTGCCTCAGGAGAAGACATAGCTTCTTTATAGCTTTGAGGCTCATTTTCTAACAGGTATGTCAGAAAATCGGGACCAAACGACTTAGACGTTCTAGCTCTTTTTCTACGTCTAGGCTCGATTATCTCAGTATTAACACGTTTATCTGATTCTAGGTCAACCTTATCATTGTCCTTGACAGCGTCGGTCGTTCTTTTGAGAGACACTGTGCTCTGTCTTTCCTTATAAGGAAACGTCTCTTCAAAAAATGTCGCATTCCTTGACTCAATTATCATTTCCGGATTGATGTCAGGAATCTCCGACTTGTGTACCAAGAATCGATACGCACTACTGTTGCGAGCATATCCAATGAATATACAGTCAACAGTTTTTGGTCCTATTTTAACCTTCTTAGGTTTAGGAACCATTACTTTGGCAAGACCCCCACACTTTGAGGTATTTGTAGGAAGGTACGAAACCTTTCCACAACTCATATGGTGTCTTGTCCAACCTTCTGTGAGGAAGTTTGTTAAGAACGTAGTTCGCGGAAAGCAGAGCTTCCCCCCACAAGTTCTGGGGTAGTCCCGAACTTGTCAACATGGCGTTCATCATTTCCTTCAACGTTCGGTTTTTGCGTTCCGCAATTCCGTTCTGTTGAGGAGAATAAGGAGCAGTGGTTTCGTGAATAATTCCGTGCACAGAACAATTATCACCGAATGGTGAAACGTATTCACCGCCTCTATCACTCCTGATTCTTTTGATATTCTTGCCAAGTTGGTTTTCAACTTCATTCTTATAGTGTACGAAGCTCTCAATTGCTTCAGCTTTGCTTCTCAGCAAGTACACATAACAGAATCTTGTGCTGTCATCGATAAAAGTGACAAAGTACTTTTTACCGCCTCTTGTTTGCACAATATTCATGTCACATACATCGGTATGTACAAGTTCCAGCGGTTCAGAACTACGTTCTATAGAATGAAATGATGTTCGATGCATTTTTGCTTCAACACATGCTTCACACTTATGTTGGCCATCAATAGCAAATTTAGGTATAAGGTCCATGTTAATTAATTTACGCATAGTATCATAATTAACATGTCCTAACCTCCCATGCCATATATTTTGTGACACAATAATATATAGCAGACGAACTAGCTTTATTAATAGCACGGTTAACAGTCATTACATTTAGCTTAAAAAGGCCCTCAGTCAGGTAACCTTTTCCTACATACATATCATTCTTTGTCATTACAAACTTATCAGAAACAAAAACAAGCTTAAAACCAGCCTTACTAAGAAGAGAGCCAGAGACCAAATTCTTCCGAATATCTGGAACGTGCAGTACATTTTTCAATGTTAGCTCCTTTCCGGATGTCATCTTCAGAACCACTGTGCCTTGTCCAACCACCTGAGAGGTAGACGAGTTTCCCATTGTCAGATGATCGCCGCCATCGACCTTCTGGTACATGGAAAACATCTTGTTGTCTGCACAGATATGACGAGTAGCCCCAGTGTCTACCCACCATTCTCTCGGATTCCCAACTATGTTGGCTTCAGTTACCACTGCTGATAGTTCCATCTCTGAGATATCATCAGTCAGCTGCTCGCCTTCAGTGACATGGGCCTCATTTTTCTTTTTCTTGCCCTTGTCCTGAGACTTCTTGTTTCTGCAGTCCTTTGACATATGACCGCTCTTTCCACAGTTGTAGCATTTTCCCTTGAACTTCTTGTTCCCCCAGAGTCAGCTCCACTGTTCTTTCTTTTCTGCTACCCTTCACACCTTCAATGATGTTGGCCTTAGACTCCATAGTCTTGTAGCTGGCCTTCTCGGACATCTTGTTGTCCTCCTCGATTCTCAATCGAACACTAAGGTCTTCAAGGCTCATCTGCTTCTTTTTATGTTTCAGATAGCTCCTGAAGTCCTTCCATGATGGAGGCAACTTTTCAATTATGGCGGCTACTTGAAACATCTCACAGAGTTTCATTCCCTCATCCAATATTTCATGAACGATTAACTGCAGCTCACCCAACTGAGACATCACCGTCCTTGAATCTACCATCTTGTAGTCCAGGAACCTACCCACGACAATTTCTTTTGTCCGGCATCCTCGGTTTTGTACTTCTTCTCGAGAATTCCCAGAGAATCTTCGCAGAAGTCATGCCTTGGTACACATTGTACAGGGTATTGTCAAGACCACCCAAAAGGTAGTTCTTGCATAAGAAGTCTCCAGACAACCATGTCTGTTCTCGCTCTTCCTTGCCAGCCATTTCCGATTCACCCTCCACAGGACCCGGAGGATCTTTGAGGAATTTAGCCAACTGGAGAGTTGTCAGGTAGAACATCATCTTGCTCTGCCATTGTTTGAAATTTGCCCCACCAAATTTCTCCGGTTTTTCTCCATGAGAGACCGGTACCGTGATATTTCCGCTAGCCATTTGTAACTGGAAAATCAACAGGGTCAATTAGTCTACGAAAGACAAATTGCACAACGATCAACGAATGATCTTGTTCAAAGTGATATACGATAAATGTAGATATATATAATTCAATCAAGATGGATGGAATTACTTGTGTATTATTACACTTTAAATTCTCAACCAATTATGCAACAATCAAACAATTTCAACTTTATCACTATGTGTATGCTTGTGATAATTGAACTACTTAATAATAACTTAAATCTATACTACCAAGATTAATGTGTTAACAGTATATGACTTACTAAGTTAATATTATTTAAGTTTGCAGTTTATAAGAATTACAGGACTATTTCATTAGTGTCGCATTCGTATCTATGTTCGAACGAGACTGTCCAGTGTGTGTGCGTTCGTGTTGCGTTTGATAACGCGTTCGAACGATGTGTTTCCAGAGAGTTCACGTTCGAGTAGCGTTTGATAACGCGTTCGAACGGAATGATTCCAGAGAGTTCACGTTCGTATAGCGTTCGTGAACGCGTTCGAACGGAATGATTCCAGAGAGTTTGCGTTCGAGTTGCGTTTAGTACGCGTTCGAACGTTCTAAGGCAGAAGGCTTTCGTTCGAGGTGCGTTTGAAGACGCGTTCGAACGTTCTTACGAAAATTCAAATTTTTTACCTTCGCGTGCGTCGGGCGTTCGAACGCCCTACGGGTTTTTTATACACAGTTCGTATTTTACAGAAAACATACAAACCCTAACATGCGAATTACTATCTAATAACACTAGAGCAATAAGTTCTTAAGATTGTTGGATATTTAGTGTCATTAAACAATAATTAGCATGCAAAACCAACAGATCAATTCCCAACCAAATCTATATGCAAAACCCTAAACACAAAACCAATAAAAGGACAAATAAGAAAAATCAGAAGTTACTGAAATTCCAAGTCGAGAAGTTCTCTGTCCTTAAGAACTTATTGGCCCCGTCACAGGTGCTCTACGGATCCAATTGGCCAACGTTCTCCCAGGATAACTTGGATGCTTCTTGTCCAAGGTGCACTCCTTGACAAGTATTTGAACAAGGAAGATGGTGGATCTCTTCTCAAAACCAAGGGAAAACAAGTGTCTGAAAATGCAGGATTTTTATGTCTTATCTATATTTCTCATCACCCAAATTTGGAGGGTAAAGCCTTCTTTTATAAGGCATGGAGGGGTGCCAAAGGGGAACCCCTTGGGGTGGGGTTGTAACCCTTCATGGTTAGTAACCACCCCCTCCCATCCAAAAGACATAAAAGCCTTTAATAATTGAAGAATTTACAACACCTTCTATCTATCAAAAGTTTCTCACTCTTAGGGTGGATTCAGGATCGATATCAACAGGCAGTGGATTGATAGTGACATAAGTCAACTTTTTATACTCTAAGACAAGGCTTATGTTCATTTCCCATTCGAAATAGTTCTTGGATTTTTTTAGCTTATTGGAATCCAAAAGTTTCATCAATGGATTAGCGGTAGCCATCTACAAGACAATATTTTTAAGAATTAGCAGAACAATTTTCATTTCAAAAGTGATAACACTAATTAAATAAGAAATGTTAAATCTATTAGTGCCTCCCACTACTTTACGTAATTCTGTAATCTCTCTTAACTGGAAAATAAAAATTTGACTATCAAAATTTCGTAGCAGGAAGTGGATCCCATGACATTTACTCCAGCCTCACACTAATGACGATATTGGCATTTATAAACTCATTAGGTAGACCTTGAAGGTCAATCACTTCATGTGACTCCTAGTTTGGTCTTAAACCATTTCTTTCCTCACACTAATGACGATATTGGATTAAGACGTGTTCTAGGTGTATACTTGTCAATGTACACTAGTCAATGTACACTAATAAGCTTCGTATGTACACCCTTACACTAATGATAGTATTGGTTGATTAAGTTAACCCATCACGCTACATCTAATGTTTTACCGGAGCGACCTAAGCTCCGAGTACTTATACCCTCACACTAATGACGATATTGGGTATAAATAGTAAGAACTCATTCATCTCCGTATTGACAAGATGAACCATCCAATAATGCTCAAACTTTATTAATACTATTGCTTAAAAGTAATTACCTAATCATGAGAGATTTATAATAATCAAGTCATTAACTGTATTAGGTCAAAGTTTTAATTTAAAACATGCAAAACATATCCAACATGTCTTATGCATAATTAAATTAAAATTAATATGACATACATTCAAAATATGTGTTAAGCCTTTGCTACTGATATCATTCTGTTATGACAATTGTGGAACCCCTATGGTCGGATCGGTGCCCCGCACAGTGAAAATGGGTCTAACCCATGGATATCAAGCATGGATGTAATTTTAAATTATTTAATGAAATATTATATTCCATTACGAGTGTATAGGAAAAAATCGGGACTGAATCGGAGTCTTGAAGCTTCATAACGAGAGAAAACAAAAACAACGCGCGTGCAATACACGTTGTACAGTGCGCACGCGCACTGTAGCCAATGAGCGGAAAATATATCAATATTTACCGTCCATTTAACCTAATATTTTGTATAGTTTCCTAAGTCTTATGAACGTTTTGATGTGTTTTTGTTTATTTTACCGATAAAATAAAATCAGGACTCAATGGAATCATTCAGGATGAAATATGAAACAGATACTGGACTTGAAATTTGGATTTTAGAGTTTGGAAACTTGAAATAGCGTTCTAACGAAGTACAATTTCAGAAATTTCAACTTTGCATAATTTTCGTATTTTGGCCCTAACTTTCTACTCCGATATCGGATTGATGTGATTTAAGTTCCATATTAAAAAAGACTCAAAGATCTACAATTTTGTCGTCTAATTCTGAAGTTATCATGACCGAAACGGAAAAAAATACGGAAGTGTGTTATGTATAAATATTAAAGTCATTTTCAAAACAAAAAAATAAAATAAAATAAAAAAATGAAAATTGTCAAACTTCCATAAAAAAAATGCTTGCATGTTAGGATTTGATATCATATTTTGTGCCATGTTTGGTGCCCTGTTTAGTGGAGAAATTGGTGGAGAAATTGATGGAGGTAAAATTTTGCCTATAAATACCAAGCCACTTCTTTTGTAAACTTCATACTTTCTTTGGTTTCTTAATAAGGAATTAAGGATTGTATCTTGTGTGTTTTAATTGGTAGTTTTTTAACGTATTTTTATTATTATTTTTAGTAATAATAGTTAGTTTGTTTTTACTTTATTTTATGTTTAGTAGTTAATTTCCGCTGGGGAATGGTGAAACCTTTAATATGATAAGGTAGATTAATCTCACTTATTTTATAATATGGAAATTATAATTTAATATGGATTAATGTTGATATCGCCTTAATAGCTGATTTTATTTATTTGAAATAATGTGACACCGCCTATATGGTCGTTCTTTATGTGACAGATGATTACCGCCTATATTTATGGACAAATAATAACACCGCCTTTATGACTGGTTTGACATAAATGAATAACACTAACAATTTCTATATTACAATAAAATGAGATTTCTACATTTGAAATATTAAATGTGGATCCCCTAATCCCAGTATTATATTTTTATTTTAGAGAAGTGATGAAGCACAATATTCACAAGTTTTATAATTTATTTAATTTTTTTATGTGTGGTGTTTTGGCTTGTTTATTGAATCATAAGCATAATGCTTATTGTTAACTGGCCATTAATAATATTGATGTGGTAAACTTAAAATGAATTTGGAAAATGGATTTTAGGTTTCAGCTTTAGATTCAATAGCTCATGATCTCACCTTAGGGCATAGTGACCCTTAGGTAGATTTCCTTCCAGGATAGACATATACATGTCGGGCGGGGGTAGCCACAATTGGAACTTGAACTTAATGAATTCAGGTAAATTGGTTAACATATACATATGATCAATTGGGTTATATTGGGTGTTTGCATCTGACAATCGGAAAAGACTTTTGCATATCTTCATGTTCCAGGTTAGCAAACTGATTTATTACATATATATAAGAGAATCAATTCATCATTAGAATAATATTGTGTTGATACATAATCCTAGATGTTTGTGTCTTTTGTTTACTTTCCTTAGTATTTTCTTATGTGTTTTTTTATTTGTTTATTTAGCAAATTCATATTCAACCAACCAATCAAGCAATCATTCCATTCTCCCTTTAATTAGATACATATAAATAAATAGTATCAATAATTAATATCAACAATAGAAATCAAGTCCTCGTGGGATCGATATTTTTATACTACTTTAGCGATACGTGCGCTTGCGTTACGTGTGTGTTTACTACCGATCAAGTTTTTGGCGTCGTTTTCAGGGACTTATTTTTTTTTTTGCATTATTAATTTTAAAGCTATCTATTTTAATTGTATCTATTTTCTTTATTTTTATCTGTAATTTTATTTCTTTCTTTTATTTTTCAGGTTGTTGAAATGGAACATTATGTTGGGTTTTCGGGCGATGGGAGCAGCGGAAGCGCGGTTCGGGCGAAATCTTATTTTAAAACTTTTTTAAAATACTGAATAAATTATTCAATATCTAATATGAATAATTTATTCATATTTCACCTAAATCTATTATTCAATATCAAATATTAACAAAATAATGTTGAAATTTGTAAAACTTTTACGAAAACCGTTTCTCCGCAAAATGACCTAAAATTCTTTTTTGACCGAACTGACCACCCGACACTTATGGAAACTGCACAGGTCAGTTCCAATAGTGTCAGGGCAGTTCATGGGCTGCCTGAATAGTGATGGATTCACTGTTTGGACAGCCGTCATCCGGTTGGCTCAAAATCCACCTGGTAACGCCGTTTTTGGCCGTTTTTGCTTATTTTAAGTCGGAAACACTTTCCGAAAATTGTTCCAACTCCCAAAAAATATCCAATACATTCATAACATATCAAATATATCCCATAATTTCCAGTTTTACATAATCGATCAGCAAATCGAAATTCCTAATTTTTCATGCTTTAAGACTAAATCAATTAATCTCAACACCAATTGAAACCACCACACATGAACAACCCAAGAGAAATTCTAAGTTATTTAGAGTGGATCAACAACTCTAGAATGGCAACCATCAATAATTGATCAAATTTGGCCTAATATTACAATAATATTCACCAAATACACTTCACATATGCACTAACTCTTCAAATTCACCATCCACAATCAAAATCCCCAAAAATTTCAGATTTGAGGAACCCTAGAACATTTTTAAATCATGAAGAAACAATCAATCAAGATTTTCAAGCTTAAGGTTTTGAAGACTTACTTTAAATCCACTTAAACCTTAGTATTTTCTTTGATTTTTCCTTCAAAATCCATGGATTCTTCAAAACAATTTGTAAACCCATTTTTAAGGAGCTTATTTGGTAGTGAAGAAGTGAGCAAGAGAGAGAAAATCAAATCCTCTAAATATTATTTGTGTTGACCGAAACATATATCAAAATGGGGCAATTTTATCATTTCTTTATTTAACAAATTAAATCATTAATTAGGCTTTAAGTGGACCAATCAAATTGTCACGCCTTTTGCTTAATTAATACATGCCAAGTATCCAAATAATAATTGGACAAATCCATAACATTTATGGAATAGTTTGACAAATTAATTTTTGAAATATTTAACAATTAAATATTTCAAAAATCAGTTAATGTAATTATTATTATTTATGTACTTTTATTTACAATAAATAACAAATATATATTTATGGCATGTGTCAAAATGTCATTTGACGAATAATTAATGCGTATCTAATCGTATTATGTATCAAATATAAATACACAATAATTATTAGCGGACAAAATCACATAATGCATGTGTTATCGTTTAATGATTAAACGATCCGGATTAACTCATTTAATCTGATGAAGTATTATGAATAATCTGCATTATTCATATCGTGTTGCCCGAGTGCTCAACGAGTACACTTCATATTGCGGGACTCTCTAAGTTTAGGGTTATCCGTCACGAAATCCAATTTCGTGTCCATAATCCACCCATTCATGGATTATGACGACCACGAATAATCTCGCTAAACTAGGCAAGCCGATGTCATAGCATACGTATAATTCCTCTGTCACCGGCCATCTGTATTATACCTGAGATATAGATCAAAACGTCAAATCTGTTCGGTATAATACAGTCGACTTTCAATTTACGATCTCGAAATAACACTTGGAACTGATTTTTAAAGTTATACCACGAACATGAATTTACTAGATCAAAAACACGTGTGGGATGCCTATGCCATGTACACAGGACTGATGAATCACATCTTGATACACACAGGATATCATGAGCATCAGTCCACACCCAATGAACAGACGGATGTCTGATCATGACTAGATCGTGGACGTGACTGCCAACAAAGTGTGGAGGATAGTTCATATATCTACAGTGATATCTCAAGTCGAAGGACCACTATACTCGCTCAACTCGAGAAGGTTCCTATTGACGTTGGTGTACCATCTATTAGGAAACTTCAGTGAGTTGTTCAATGTTTTATCAAATAAACACCTACATATCTATACGAGTCTCCCGAGACTCATGGTTCACTGGGATAAACCATCGAACCAAGTCACGAAATACGACATGTATTGGTCTCAGAGGATTTTACTAACTGACCCATGTTAGCAAATATTGACCAGAAACTTTATTTAAGGATATACAGCTAATAGTGCACTTCCAAATGTCAATTACAAACTACGTTATAACTACGCACTATACTATAAATCCTAAGGTCTTTGTCTAATAGACACGTATCACTTAACCAGATTCAGTTTCGATATAATTGTAATCAGATCGAATATGTGTATAAAAGACAAGGGTGCTACCACTAAATTAGTAATATTATGAAAAATTGAATCGTTGAACCACAAATTGACCCTATCCTTTCCAAAATATAATGGTCTGATAATGCTCGTGGTAAGAAGCATCGGATAAATCTAGATCTTAACCTTTAATTTACTTTATAGATGTAGAATTTCAGCTAATCAAGTACGGTTTTCTAAACTCTTCATCTACTTTTTAGACATTGGAGACAATGTCTCAATTAGGTTTGAGGAATGGGAATAGTTGACTAATATCTTATTTTTTATTTTTTGTTGTGTTGTTTTAATTTGATTTTTAGTCAAAAATTCTTAAAAAATGAAAAAATAAAAAAAAAATATTTTGGGTTTTTAACTTGACTAACCAGGTGGAATTGTGTTTGAGATAGCTGTGTAAGGAATTTCCACTCCTGAGACGTAGCTCAACCTATTTCGTAACAAGTTAATTTTTTTTATTTCCCTTTGAATTATTTAATTTATGAATTCTCCATAAAACTGATTAAATTGGATCTTCATATGCTGAGTTGACAGGTATTATCAACATGCATGGTGACATACGGACATGAGTTGTAAGTGAAAAGTTTGTAATATCCAGTGTTCTAGTTTAATTGAAGGAAACATCTTAAAAAAAGAGCAATGGAATTAAAAAAAGTATTGTGTAGATTTATATAAAAATAAAATCTGAGATCCGAGTAATTAAATTCGTAGGGGTGTTTTAACACGTAGTGCCCTAAATCCAACTGGCTTGGAGTCACTGGCCCAAAGATCGCTATATGGATTGAAGATGTTAATTAAAAAAAAAAGACATTCGAGATCTGAGTAATTAAGTCTGTAGGGGGGTCTTAACACGTAGTGCTCTAAAATCAACTGGTTTGGGAGCCACTGTCCCAAAGCTCGCTACATGGATTAAAGATGTTATAAAAAAAAAGAAAAAAAAAAATAAAAATAAAAATTCCATTTCTAAAAAGGTGTGAATTCTGATATAACTTTAGGATAAAAATATTACTTTTTTTTAACTACATTTATGAATATTATGGGTACAATAATTTGATCAATACCTTGTTGGTTGTGTATATGGAGAATGGTAAAAATAATCTGAGAATTTACCTATTTTGTAATTCAGAAAGAAAGAAAACAACTGCTAACTTGGATAAGATTTTCACTTGTTTAGTCACTAACTTGTTTTGATCTTTTTGCTTTTGTGTGTATTTGAACTTTGTGGGTATCGTCGCTGTAAGCCCTCACGAGACTATAACTCGTCCACTAGGGACACATATGGGTTTAAAGGCTTGTTGCATATGCTAAATGCAATCGTGATCCCTATAAAAATAACTTTATTTAATTTTATTTTTAAAGTTGTTTATTGTATTTTGTTTGTTATTTTGCTTGAGGATTAGTAAAATTTTAGGTTTGGGGGTGTGATGAGCAGAAAATATATCAATATTTACTGTCTATTTAACCTAATATTTTGTATAGTTTTCCAAGTTTTATGAATATTTTGATGTGTTTTTCTTAATTTTACAGATAAAATAAAATCGGGACTCAATGGAATCATTCAGGATGAAATATGGAACAAATAAGGACAAAAAATGGACATGACATTTGGATTTTAGAGGTTGGAAACTTGAAATGGCGTTCTAACGAAGTACAATTTCGGAAATTTCTACATTACGTAATTTTTATATTTTGCCCATAACTTTCTACTCCGATATCGGATTGAGGTGATTCAAGTTCTATATTAAATAAGACTTAAAGATATACAGCTTTGACCTTCATAATAATTTCTAATTATGAAGTAATCATGACCGAATTGGAAAAAATATCCAGAAGTGTGTTATGTGTAATTATTAAAGTCATTTTCAAAACAAATAAAATAAAAATAAATAAAAATTGTCAAACTTCTTTCAAACATGCTTACATGTTTGTTGGAGGATTTGATGCTATATTTTGTGCTATGTTTGTTGGAGAAATTTGTGGAGATATTGGTTGAGGAAAAATTTTGCCTATAAATACCAAGCCATTTCATTTGTAAATTTCATACTTTACTTGGTTTCTTAATAAGGAATTAAGGATTGTATGTTGTATGTTTTATTTAGTAGTTTTGTAATGTATTATTCTTATTTTTATTAATAATTGTTTTTTTTTTTTAACTTTCTTTTATGTTTAGTAGTTAATTTGCGTTGGGGGAATGGTAAAACCTTTAATATGATAAGGTAGAATAATATCACTTATTTTATAATATGAAAATTGTAATTTAAAATGGATTAACGTTAATACCTCTTTATGGCTAGTTTTACTTATTTGACATAATGTGACACCGCCTATATGGTCGGTCTTTAGGTGACAGATGATTACCGCTTATATGGCTGATTTATGGACAAATAATAACACCGTCTTTATGGCTGGTTTGACTTAAATGGATAACACTGACAATTTCTATATTATAATAAAGTGAGATTTCAACATTTGAAATATTAAGGTGGAAACATTTTATTTTTATCCTAAGGAAGTGATGAAGCACAATATTCACGAGTTTTATAATTGATTTAATTTTTTTTATGTGTGGTGTTTTGGTTTGTTAATTGAATCTTAAGCTTAATGCTTCTTGTTAACTGACCATTAATAAAATTGATGTGGTAAACTTAAAATGAACCTGGAAAATGGATTTTAGGTTTCAGCCTTAGATTCAATAGCTCACGATCTCACCTTAGGGCATGGTGACCCTTAGGTAGATTTCCTTCTAGGATATATATATATATATGTCGGGCGGGGGTAGCCACAATTAGAAATTGAACTTAATAAATTCAGGTAACTTGGTTAGCATAGACATATGATTAATTAAGTTATATTGGGAGTTTGCATCTGACCATCAGAATGAGCTTTTGCATATTTTCGTGTTCGATGTTAGTATACTGATTTATTACACATATATAAGAGAATCAATTCATCATTAGAATAATATTGTATGGATTCACAACCCTAGATGTTTGTGTATTTTGTTGATTTTCCTTAGTATATTCTTTCGTGTTTTTATTTACTTAGCAAATCCACATTCAACCAACCAATCAAGCAATCATTCCCTTCTCCCTTTAATTAGATACATGTAAATAAATAGTATCAATAATTAATAACAATAATAGAAATTAAGTCCTCGTGTGATCGATATTTTTATACAACTTGAGCGATATGTGCGCTTGCGTTATGTGTGTGTTTACCACCGATCAGTAGCGCACAGGTCTGAATCCTTTTTTTTTGTTTTCATTGTTTTACTTCATTTTCCTTCAGCTCATTGGAAAGCGAGCTGAAGGAATTACGGTTTATTATCCTAATTTCTTCCAACTCTCCCTAAACACTTCAAAAACACCCAAAATTAATTTTTAACATCAAAACCAATATCAACACATGTTATAGAATAAAAATCAAGTTTTTCAAATATCAAATATTTTTACAAAAACATAAATTTATTCTAAATACACATTTGCATAAATTTTAAATCCAATACACAAACCAAATTAGAATCCCAATAAAAAATATCTCGTGAACAATTTTAGGTCACTCAAGATGGTCAAGTGATTCTAGAATGGTAGTCATAGCTCTAAGCTTTAATCTAGAGTTCCAAACTCTAATAATTGTTTCATGTCCAATATGAACATCTTTGACCTAATTCATAAGCATGCTGTGTTTATATTTCTAAAGTATCCTGACACAATTGATTAGTCTTATTTCAACATTAAGCTATGTGATCATGCATCTAATACACAAATGAACATAGCTTAAGAGAAAATCAAACATTACCTAGTAAGTTTGATGCAAGATCCAATCTACTTCTCCTTGTTGAAATTGTTGGAGAACCTCCAAGGTGTGTAAGCTTGACTTCAAGATCCAATCTTGTTTACAATGATACCAATCTCACTTCAAGATCCAATCTTGATTTCTCATGATGAAATAATGTAGAGATCTCATAAGCTTCTCTAAACACTTCTCTAACTTAGGCTAATCTCTCTTGCTTATGCTTATAATTGTTCTTGTACTTGTAATTAAAATTTCCTTTAAGCTTGCTATTTATAGCAAAACTTAGGCAATTTTTAATTAATAAAAGTTGTAATCAACTTTTAAGTGGGCTTAATCTAATTTTTCCAAATATGTATAATTAGGTATGACTAATCTCCATTGTCTCCCACTTTAATTTAATCCAATTAAATTAAGCCAAAGATTAAGAAATGAATTAGTTAAATATTTTTCATATTGATTTGATCCAATTAAATCAAGTCAAAACCACCTATTATTACATACTTACAATTATCATAATATCCTCAAATGGTAGAGATAATTATAATTTTATAATTAAGCCATTGTGTAATTATTGAATTAATCCAATTAGGTCAAAGTAAATAATCAATATTATCCAATAATACTTGATTTTCTTAGTTGATAATAATAATATCGAATATTATCTTTTATAAAAAATAATCGGTTACCCAAGTGCTCAACGAGTACACTTCATACTGGAACTCTCTAAGTTCAGACACATTCGTCATATAAGCCTAACTAATATGTACGCGATTCGACCACCTTTGAATTCGCGAAGAACATAAACGACCTTTCTGAACTATACAAATCGAGGTCATCATATATATTTAACAATCCCCCCGTCATAAGCTATCTGAGTTGTGCTTAGGAAACATATAATACACCATCAAGTTTCCAAGGTGCACATCTCTAGTCGACATGTCTACGATTCTTTACAACTGATGTAATCCACCCTAGGCCATCAACTTTGGCCAAAGTCTTTAATAATCATGAATTACTTACATGGATACCTAAACCCCTTATGGTACACATACGGCCGATAAATCCTATCTTGCTTCACACTTGATTACTGAATGTATTGGTCCACACCCAATGAACATCTAGAGGCCAGATCATGAAGGTTTCTGACATACATGACATTACAGTGTGGAGAATCTCACACAAAATCAATGTTATCCTAGAGTCAAAGGATTACATATGCTACTCGACTCCAACTATTAGGAATCGTCTGTGCGTCATTCAATATTCGCTTCAATGAATACCCACATGTCTATACGAGTTTCCAAAACTCATGGACATCGGGTTAAACCATTGGAACATCAATTCCAATATATGACATGTGCTAGTCTTCTAAGTTATAGGAATTCGACCGTATTCCAAAACCAACGTCTATGAATATTTACTTTAAGAATAGTTTACACCTAGTGTCGAAACTATTCTAAGGTCGATGTCATTCTTCGCATATCTATACATAAATCTAATACGCATAATGACAATACCATTAATGAGGTATAAAAAGAAAAATATAGTTATTTTATTAATAAATAATAAAATATACAATTGGATTGGCACTCCAAGCACTAACTCCATCAGTGCTAGGTTCCTACGGAGTATGAACACTGTTACCCCCAGGTTACGAAACTGATGTGATTTTCTTATGTTTTAAATCATTGACCGGCGTAATCACACGCGTATAACGCAAGCGCACGTATCGTTCTAGTAGTATAAAAAGTATCGATCCCACGAGGACTTAATACCTAAGCTATTAATTTTATGAGGCCAAATGATTACTAGTATCTAACAGATTGATTGATTGACTGAGTGATGACTTTAAACTTAAAACAAGTAAATAAAATTGCACGAAAATATCTTGAGAAAAATTCAAATTTATAAAACTATTCAGGGTGTGAATTCTTCCAATATCTTTTTAAAAGATGAAATTGTTATTTCACGTTTGTGCAATATATTGGTTATTAACCTGGAACACAAAATATGTAAAAGCCTCTTCCGATGGTCAGATACAAATACGCAATGTAACCCAATTATTATCTTATTCTTATGTCAACCAAGTAACCTGAATTCATTAAGATTAAGTTCTAATTATGATTACCCCCGCCCGACAGGTATATTCCTATCCTGTAAGGAAATCTATTAAAGGGTTATCTATCCTCAAGGAAGATCGTGGGTTATTAAGTCTAGTGTCTTAAACCTGAAATCTCTTTTCCTTATTCATTTTAAGTTTACCAGTTCAATTTTATTAATGGCCAGTTAACAAGAAGCATTAAGACTAAGCTCAATAAATAAACCTTTATATTACCCAAACCATAAAATACCCTTATTAACTGGTGATATTGGAATTCATCACAACCCAATATAATAGGCTTGGGTACGACACATATCTAAGGCTAGTAAAAACTTAAATAAAATAAAAGACATAAAGTAAATGCTAGAAAGTAAATGCTGGAAATTAAAAATGTAAAGTATAATAAAAGAAAATGTTGGGGCTAGAGGATGCACTTTTAATATTTCAAAATTAGAAATCTTTCTTATTCTCAATGTTTATCGATTAATTAACCAGACCATAAAGGTGGTAATTTTATTTGTCTCAATTAAATTCAACCGACCATATAGGCGGTAACAAGGTTATTACCTAAACAGACCATATAGGCGGAAACTACGTCTGAAATGAAAAACCGACCATATATACGGTAAATAAGGTTGTCACATAAACCGGCCATATAAGAGGTAACTAATTAATCCAAATTTTAATTTAAAAAAGGAGATTAATCTAATTTATTATATTAAAAATCTTATTTTTTTCACCCCAGTAGAATGAGATTACCTGTTCATGCTGTAAATGAAAACACACAAAATTTTATTAATTAAATAAAAAAATACAAGAAAACTCAAATAAATATACAAGACACTTTCTTTTAGGTTTTCATGGAGAAATTCCTCCAAAGAAAGAATGGAAAATTTACAATGTTAAGCTTGATATTTATAGGAAAATCAAAAGGCTTCCACCAATTTCTCCACCAATTGCACTACCAATTGCTCCACCAAACATGGCACCCATGCAAGCATGTTTGGTGGAAGTTTGACAATTTTTATTTTTATTTTATATTTTGAAAATGACTATAGTAATTACACAAAATAAACTATATTATTCATCGATTTCGGTCATGAAAACTTCCGAATTCGAAATTATATTGTTCTTCAAAGTTTTAGATCTTTGAGTCTTCTTTAATCTGCAACTTGAATCATCTTAATCGGATATTGTATGAACAATTTATGGCCAAAATACCAAACTTGCGCAAAATTGGAAGGACTACACTTCGTGATGTGTATAGTAAATTTTCATTTTCACCATTTTTTGCTCCGAATTTCATCGTTTTATCCCCGAGTTGATTCCATGAAGTCCCGATACTTAACTTATCTATAAAACACATCAAAACATTCATCAAACCCGAGAAACTAAACAAAATATTAGGTAAAATGGGCGGTAAATATTGATATATTTTCCGCTCATCACACCCTCAAACCTAACATTTTGCTAGTCCTCGAGTAAAAAAAAAATAATATACAAGAAAAAATTAAAATTAAAGTAAGCCACTTCGTAGGGATCGCGGCTGCATTTAGCATATGCAACAAGTCTTTAAACCCCTAGGTGTCCCTAGTGGATGAGTTGTAGTCTCGTGAGGGTTTACAGCGATGATACCCACAAAGATTTTGATAAAAGTAAAAAGATAGTAAAACTAATGCACACAAAAGTAAAAAGACAAGATAATAGAGAATAGAGAAGTTAGTGACTAAACAGGTGAAACTTCTTATCCAAGGTAATAGTTGTTTTTTTCTTTCTAAATTACCGAATAAGTAAATTCTCCGATTTTTTTTACCATTCTTCATACACACAGCGAGCAAGATATTAATCAAGTCATTGTGCCCACAATAGTCACAAGCGTAGTTGAAAAGAGAGTAATATTTTGGTCCTAAAGTTATATCAGAATTCACACCCTTTTTTTTAGCAATGAAATTTTTTTTCTAATTTTTTTGATTTTTTTTTTTACTTTTTTTATTTATATATAATATCTTTCATCTATGTAGCGAGCTTTGGGTCAGTGACTCCCAAACCAGTTGGCTTTAGGGCATTAGTGTTAAGACACCCTGCGGACTTAATTACGCAGACTTCAGATATATATATTTTTTACAATATCTTCGATCCATGTAGCGAGCTTTGAGCCAGTGACTCCCAAACCTGTTGGCTTTAGGGCATTAGGTGTTAAGACACCCCTACAGACTTAATAACTTGAATCTCAAACATTTTTTTTTAAACATCTTCGATCCATGTAGCGAGCTTTGGGCCAGTGACTCTCAAACCAGTTGGTTTTAGGGCACTATGTGTTAAAACACCCTTACAGACTTAATAACTCGGATCTCAGACGTTTTTTTCCCCATTGCTTTTTATAGATGTTTCCTCCAATTAAACTAGAGCACTGAATATTACAAACTTGTCAACTACAACTCATGTCTGTATGTTACCATTCATGTTGATAATACCTGTCAACTGAGCATATGAAAATCCATTTTAGTCAGTTTTATGGAGAATTCACTAATTAAATAATTTAAAAGGAAATAAACAAAAATTAACTTGTTTCGAAATAGGTTTGAGATATGTCTCAGGAGTGGAAACTCCTTACACAGCTATCTCTCACCAATTTCACATGATTAATCAAGTTAAAAACACAAAAATACAAAATATATTTTTTTTTTTTGTAAAATTTTTCATTTTTTTTGTATTTTTCGAAAAAATTTAGACTAAAAATAACAACAATAAAAACAAGATACTATTAATTATGCCCCTCCCCCAAACCTAAATGAGACATTGTCCCCAATGTCTTAAACAGTAGAAGAAGAGTTTAGAAAACTGTACCTGATTAGCTGAAATTCTACATCTAATGAAAAGTTACATGTTAAGATCCAGATTTATCCGACGCCTCTAACCATGATCATTCTCGGACCAGTTTATTTTGGAAAGGATAGGGTCAATCTGTTATTCAAAGGCTAATAGTTGGTCAATTAACTCTGGGGCAGTTCTGACAGTGACCTATTTCTCCGGACATCATCAAGAAACACACAAAGAAAATCATAAAATCCATCAATGTTGTACAGTGCAAGCGGTTTCTGGTGTATGTTCAAGTTTGCCCAAGATAATCTTTTACAAGTTTTAACACGAACCTATTTCTCCGGGCATCATCAAGAAACACACAAAGAAAATCATAAAATCCATCAATGTTGTACAGTGCAAGCGGTTTCTGGTGTATGTTCAAGTTTGCCCAAGATAGCACTGTAAAAATTTCCTTCATTGTGCCCAACCACCTGGCAAAGCAATAAAAGCATCAACATGTTAATCATTTCTACCAGTCCTTCAATACCTGGCATGATCAGTTCATCTCCGTTTGATGGTCCAATTATATTCGACTCTGCCAAGGGTTTTGGGATGATTCCCAAAACTTGATTGTCTCATTCCTTTACAGCCTTTGAAACGATCCCCATTAGTCCAAGATTGTCATCGCCATATACTAAGTACATACTCCTTACAGTAATGAATCGATCCAATTCATGTGCTGTCGTTGCATATTCTGGTTTAACACCAACACTAGTACCGCAAAAGACACAGATGTTTTCAACTCGTCTTCTTGAGCTTCCATTTTAATTATGTTTCTTTTCTTAAATTCGGATGCCTTCAAAAGTGCAATGATGAGATTAATTTATAACACTTGAAAATGGTAAGTAAAAATAATAGCACTAGTACCTGCCAAATGACAATTATTAGTTAAACAGTAAAATAAATCGTGATAGTAAAAAAGGTCTGGATCCTGTCGGAGAAAAGAAAATAACAAAACAAATCACAATTATTAGGAAAAAACATAGATATAATATTTACAAGAAAAGAAGCGACTTGATTAACATCTATGTGCAAAGACAAGCTTCCCATCCAATTTTCTTATAAATTGGCAAACATGGCCTTTTTGAGTAAGATTCCCGAGACTTAGCTGTCGTCTTTCTTTTTGGAATTGTGTATATAACACGCGAATTTCGTGATACACATATCCACTGGGATGCATCTCAAGATTTTTGGATCTGTCATCCAAAGACTCATTACTCAAGTCATCCCTAATGAAATTAACCTTATCTTCACGGTTATCAGACACCAATTCTAAAGAACGACAAGAACGATGAGTATCACAAAACATACGAGCACATTTATAGCATACACCCATTCTTTTAGCTCTTCTCTTTTTAGCGTATGTGCTTCATCCTAAACCATGCAAATGTGAAATAAAAGAGTCAGAGGACTCACCTGCCAATCGGACTCGTGCTTCAATAATCCAACGAATATCAGTAGGAATACCTTTGATCATCAGTAGTCTCATATATTCCAAGCGAGCTTTGTAGACTTTCATCAGAGATTTTTGAGGGAGAGAAGGAAATTACTTGTGAATATTTGCAAGAGCTTATTCCATCCTGAAATGACTTAACTTGTAAAAACTAAACACACAAAATTAAATCACACCAAATCAAAATATATACACAAATTGCATGGGTTGCCTCCCAGCTAGCGCTAAGTTTAACGTCGTCATCTAGACGTGACTGCCCGAACGTTAGGGTGGATCTGAAAATGTGACATTTTTTTGTCGCTCAAATGATTCTCCCCAGTAGTGCTTGACACGCTAGTTGTTAACTCTGAATGTGTTGTTGGACTTGGGATTTTATATCTCAACAACTTCGTATGGTAACTCCTGAGTAATCATAAATGGACCTGACCACTTTGATTTCAGCTTTCCAGGAAAAAGTTTCAGCCATGAATCATATAACAACACCTGCAGTCCTGGCTCCAATTGTCTATGTATTATTTTTTTTATCATGCCATATCTTGGTCTTTTCTTTATACAGTTTGGAATTTTCATAAGCATGTAAGCGAAATTCCTCTAATTCGTTGAGTTGGTGAAGTCTTTTCTCTCCTGCAGCTTGTGGATCAAGATTCAACTTCTTCAGTGCCCAGTATGCCTTGTGTTCAAGTTCAACTAGCCGATGACATGCTTTTCCATACACTATTTGATATGGGGACATACCAATAAGTGTCTTATAAGCTGTCCGGTAGGCTTATAATGCGTCATTTAGTTTTTTAGACCAGTCATTCCTTGTTGATCCAATGGTTCTTTCCAATATTCTTTTGATCTCCCTGTTTGAGACTTCAACTTTCCCATTTGACTGTGGATGGTAAGTGGCAACTTTATGAGTAACTCCGTATTTGGATAGGAGTGCATCAAAGTATCTGTTGCAAAAATGTATGCCACCATTGCTGATGATTGCCCGAGGTGTTCCTAAATGAGTGAAAATATTCTTTTTAAGGAATTTGATCACTACTTAGAATCATTTGATGGCAGTGCAATTGCTTCAATCCATTTGGAGACGTAGTCTACTACAATCAGTATGTACAGGTTTCCAATGATGGAACAAAGGGTCCCATAAAATCAATCCCTCATACATCAAATATCTCCACTTCCAAAATGTTTTGCAAAAGTCATTCATTTCTCCTGGAAATGTTTCCCGTTATCTGACACCTGTCACATTGAAGAACAAATAGATAAGCATCTTTAAAAAGAGTGGGCCAGAACAAACCTGATTGTAGGACTTTGGTTGCAGTTTTGTTTCCACTGAAGTGTCCAACATATGGTGATGAATAACAATATTGCAAGACACTGTTGACCTCCTCTTGTGGAATACACCGTCTCAGTAATTGATCAGCACATCGTTTGAACAAGTACGACTCATCGCAGATATGATGCTTGACTTCTTTAAAGAACTTCTTTCGTTGCTGAGTTGTCCACTCCAATGACTATTTTCCTGACACTATGTAGTTGACATAGTCAGCATACCAAGGGATATCGTGTTGTTTCATGGCAAACAGCTCTTCATCTGGAAATGTTTCTTTGATTGTCAGTTCTTTGCCAGGTGTTTCTCCATTATCGAGCCTTGATAAATGATCTGCCACTTGATTTTCTGTTCCTTTATTGTCTTGAATCTCCACGTCAAATTCTTGCAGAAGAAGTATCCAACGGATCAATCTGGGTTTGGAATCTTTTTTAGTGATCAGATATTTGATTACTGAATGATCTGTATAGACCACCACTTTGGGACCCAGCGGATAAGAGCGAAATTTATCAAAATCGAACACAACTACAAGAAACTCCTTTTCAGTGGTTGTATAGTTGAGTTGAGCTTTATTCAGAGTTCTGCTGAAGTAGTAAATAGTGTGGAAAATCTTTGTTTTGTGTTGTCCAAAAACTGCACCTACAACAAAATCACTAGCATCGCACATCACCTCAAATAGAGGGTCCAGTCTGGTGCTACTATGATAGGAGCAGAAAACAGCTTCTATTTTAGGATCTCAAAAGCTTCATGGAATTATTTAGTGAAGTTGAACGACACATCATTCTCCATAAGATTGCACAGAGGTTTAGCAATCTTTGAAAAGTCTTTGATAAATCTCCTGTAAAAATCTGAATGTCCGAGAAAACTCTGAATCCATTTGATAGATGTTGGTGGCTCGATTCCCTTTTGTGAGATCCAATGTCCCAAGACGATGCCTTCCTGCACTATGAAGTGGCATTTCTCCTAGTTGAGTACCAGGTTGGTATATTCACACCTTTGTAACACTTGTTCTAGATTTTACAAGCAATGGTTGAAAGAGTCTCCAAACACAGAGAAATCATCCATGAAAACTTCCATACTATGTTCTAGCATGTCTGAGAAGATGGTCATCATGCAACGTTGAAATGTAGCAAGAGCATTACATAATCCAAATGGCATCATGCGGAAAGCAAAAGTACCATACGGACATGTAAAAGTGGTCTTTTCCTCATCTTTTAGAGCGATGGTGATCTGATTATACCCCGAATATCTGTCCAAAAAGCAATAGAACTCATGTCCCGCCAGTCTGTCTAGCATCTGATCAATGAATGGCAGCGGAAAATTGTCTTTCCTCATTGCTTTGTTCAGCTTGTGATAGTCCATGCATACTCTCCATCCAGTCACTGCCCTTGTTGGAATCAACTCGTTCTTTTCATTTGTGACTACAATAATTCCTCCTTTTTTTTGGTACACACTGCATAAGACTCACCCAACTTCTGTCTGAGATGGGGTAGATGATACCAGCATCCAACCATTTGATGATTTCTTTCTTCACGACTTCCTTCATGATTGGATTGAGTCTTTGTTGATGCTCCACTGTGGGTTTATACTCATCATTCATCAGAGGCTTGTGATGGACTAATGCCTTGAATGTCTGCTAAAGTCCAGCCAATGGCTCTCTTGTGTTCTCGTAACACTCTAAGCAATTTTTCTTCCTGCTCCAATGTTAGCGAAGAAGAAATAATCACAGGTAATTCAGAAGAGTTTCCAAGAAATGCATACCTAAGATGGCTCGAAAGTAGCTTTAGCTCCAGCTACGGCGGTTCTTCAATCGAAGGTTTGATTCGATCTTTCTTTGGTAGTTCTAAACTCTCCACTTGTGGTGTCGATTTGAATCGGAATGGTTTGTCAAGATAATTGATACATTCCAGAATTTCAGCATCTAGCTCGCTATCAGTCGTGTTGGTGATGCAAGCTTCAAGTTTATCCGTGGGAATTACATCAGTATCCTGGATGATACTATCAAAATATCAGTTCTAAAACAATCCTCCTCATTTTCATCACTCGGGAAATTCATGGTTTTGAAACATCTTGGTCCTGCACTTTCATAGTTAATTCTCTTTTTTGCACATCAATAACAGTTCGACCTGTAGCTAAGAATGGTCTTCCGAGGATGATAGGTACATCTTTGTCTTCTTCCATGTCAAGGATAATGAAATCTGCTGGGAAAATGAGTTTGTCGACTTTAACCAGCACATCTTCAATGACTCCTCTTAGAATGCAAGCGTTTATTAACAAGTTACAGAGAGACTGAGGTGGGCATTGCTTCTCCAATTTACAGTTTCCTGTAAATAGAAAAAATGCATTAAATTAACACTTGCACCTAAGTCACATAAAGCCTTACTGATATAATATTCTCCAATGGAGAATGAGACAGTGAAGCTGCCAGGATCTTTCAATTTCGGGGGAAGTTTCCTCTGAATGATGGCGTTGTATTCTTCTGTCAATGCTACTGTTTCATAATCTCCCAATCTCTATTTTCGTGAAAGAATGTCTTTCATGAATTTGACATAACTAAGCATTTCTTCTAATGCTTTTGTGAATGGAATGTCGATATGCAGCTTCTTGAATACCTCCAGAAATCGAGCAAACTATTTGTCCAGTTTATTTTTTTGGAGACGCTGTGGAAAATGTGGAGGTGGAGTAATTCTTTCTTGCTCTTTTTCCTTTGCTTCTTTTTCCTCCATCTGTGGAACTGTTTCTTTTGGATCTTCTTCAATGGATGCCTTGATTCCAACATCTTTGTTGATTTCAGTACCACTTTTCAAAGTAATGGCTTGACATTGCTCTTTTCCTCGGTTCCTTGGATTTCGTTCTGTGTTACTGGGAAGATTACCTGGCGGTCTGTAACTCTGAGAATTGGCCAGTTGTCCAATTTGATTCTCCAGTGCTTTTATAGAAGCAGATTGGCTTTGGTTGAATGCTGATTGGGCTTGAAACATAGCATTATATATTGCTTCTTGGTTTTTGAATATCTCTGTAAACCATTCTTTCATTTCTGGTTCTTTTTCATACTCATGGCCTTTGTTCTGCTGTTGGAAGCCAGATGGTGGATTATTCTTTTGCCCTGAATTGTTGCTCCATGAAAAATTGGGATGATTCATCCAGCATGGGTTGTAGGTGTTGGAATATGGATTGTTCCCCTGTATATTGAAATTGTTGACATAGTTCACCATCTCTTCTTGTTGAACTCGTTCTAGTGCTCCTCCATATGGTGAACTTGTGGATCCGGCGATGTTTACAACTTGCGTGCTAAGTATTTCCAGACATTTACATATCAAATCTAGCCTAGTATTCACTGCTGTGTTAGCTCCAACTTCATAAATTCCTACAATTCTTTGAATCTTGCTCGTATCTGTTGGCCACAATGAATTGTTATTAGCCATTTCTTCGATTAAGTCCCATGATTGATCTTCTCCTTTCGCCATCAATGCTCCTCCAGCAGCAGCATCAATTGTGGTTCTCATCAATCCAGAAAGCCCATTATAGGTTTGGACTTGTAGTCATTTTACAATCTCATGGTGAGGGCATTTTCTGAGCAAATCCTTGTACCTTTCCCAAGCTTCGTAGAGAGATTCTGAGTCATGTTGCACAAAGGATGTGATGTCATTCCTCAACTTCGCTGTTCTAGCTGGTGGAAAATATTTTGCAAGGAATTTGGTGGATAAAGTGTTCCAAGTTATGATGGAACCTACTGATAATGAATATAGCCAAGCTTTTGCTATGTCTTTTAAGGAATATGGAAAAACCCACAGTCTCATTGCTTCTTCAGCTCCTCGGTTGTAATTGAAAGTGCCGCAAACTTCCAGGAAGTTACTGATGTGGGCATTAGGATCTTCAGTTGCATTCCTCCAAACTGAACTGACTGATGAATCATCTGAATGCATGTTTTGATATCACATGAATTTTCTGGTAAGAAAGGAAGTACAATACAGAAAATGAAGCTGTCAACCACCGGAATGGTTTTGTCGCGAATGGGAATCGGTGGTGTAACTTCCAAAGATTTAGATTCCATGTTAACAATTGCTTTTTTCCCTTCTCGCTTTTCTCTTCTCAATGGTCTGATAGTTCTTTCAATTTTTGGGTCAAGTGGTCGGAGTTCAAAGCTTCTGGTTCATCTTATGTAGTGTCTAAGAACCTGAAACACAAGAAAATAAAAACAATAAGTAAAAAGAAATTAGATACAAGTAAAGGTATCTAACCTCAAAAGTAATAGTAAAAGATAAATAAGTCCGAGGCAACTGCGCCAAAAACTTGACCGGCGTAATCACACGCGTATAACGCAAGCGCACATATCATTCAAGAAGTATAAAAAGTATCGATCTCACGATGACTTAATACATAAGCTATTAATTTTATGAGGCCAAATGATTACTAGTATCTAACAGATTCATTGATTGATGACTTTAAACTTAAAAACAAGTAAATAAAGTTTCACGAAAATATGTTGAGAAAAATTCAAATTTATAAAACTATCCAGGGTTATGAATTCTTCCAATATCTTTTTAAAAGAAAATACGGAGGGTTAGAGGATGCATTTTTAATATTTAAAAATTAGAAATATCTCTTATTCTCAATGTTTACCGATTAATTTACCAGACCATAAATGTGGTAATTTTATTTATCTCAATTAAATCCAATCGACCATATAGACGGTAACAAGGTTATAACCTAAACCGACCATATAGGCGGAAACTACGTCTGAAATGAAAAACCGACCATATAGGCGGTAAATAAGGTTGTCACATAAATCGTCCATATAGGCGGTAACTAATTAATCCAAATTTTAATTAAAATAAGGGAGATTATTCTAATTTATTATATTATAAGTCTTACCTTTTCACCCCAGCTGAATGAGATTATCTGTTCATGCTGTAAATGAAAACACACAAAATTTTATTAATTAAATAAAAATAAAATGCAAGAAAACTTAAATAAATATACAATACACTTTCCTTTACGTTTTCATGGAGAAATTCCTCCAAAGAAATTATGGAAAATTTACAATGTTAAGCTTGGTATTTATAGGAAAATCTAAAGGTTTCCACCAATTTCTCCACCAATTGCACCACCAATTGCTCCACCAAACATGGCATCAAACATGACACTAATCATGGCATGTTTGGTGGAAGTTTGATCATTTTTATTTTTATTTTATTTATTTTATTTTATATTTTGAAAATGACTATAATAATTACACAAAATACACTAGATTATTCATCAATTTAGGTCATGGAATTTCGGAATTTGAAATTATTTTATTCTTCAAAGTTGTAGATATTTGAGTCTTCTTTAATCTTCAACTTGAATCAGCTCAATCAGATATCAGATGAAAAGGTTATGGATAAAATACCAAACTTGCGCAAAACTGAAATTTAGACTGCACTTTGTGACGCATTTTTTGCTCCGAATTTCATCATTTTATCCCTGAGTTGATTCCATTAAGTCCCGATACTTATTTATCTACAAAACACATCAAAACGTTCATCAAACCAGAGAAACTAAATAAAATATTAGGTAAATCAATCATGTTATTTTACCACATTATATATTTATGAGAAATTGAAGCAATATACAAGTGGGTGAAATAGATTTTATTTACTGTATTTATATTTTAACTAAATTTTTAAAACTCATGTTTTTAGGGTTTTTACAGTATTCACTCACTGACTATTCTAAAACACTCATCCTCCCACCACTCCAGATCTATTTATAGGATTCTCGGAGGATGAGTTCGTGAAACTGGATACTATTTTACAGTCACTGGGGTACACTAATGTCATCATTAAAAATATTCTCGAGTCGATAGCATAGTGGTCATTTGACTTGAGATACCACACTGAGTATATGAGTTATCATCCACACATTGATGACAGTCACGTCACTGATCTTTCTAGGTAAAACTTACACAGTTTATTTAGTGTGGACTGATACTCAGGATATTCGGTATTTTATCCAGATAGGATCCATCAGTCATGTGTACAGGATTTATGTATCCACTTCATGAGATTGTGATTCTTTAAATCCATGACAGTGTTACACTGCGGATACGAGTTCCGAGTGCTATTAAGAGATCACAAATCTATACATCGAAAGGATTATACCTTATGAGATTTGACGCTAATATTTGTATCTCTGGTATAATCCTGATATCTATGACAAATGAATTATACGTATGTGAGGATCTTGACTTGTATAGTTCGATAAGAATATTCGCGGTCGTCATAATTTACGAGTGAGTTAATTATAGACACAAAATTGGCTTCTGTGACAGAAATACCTAAACTTAGATAATTTCACATAAAGAAATATACTTGAATAGCACTAGGGCAACTAATTATGAATAATATTGTTTATTCATAAATTGTTTAACGTAAAACGAAAATACACATGCATGGGGATATTTCGATCATTTCTATAATTAATATGTATATGTATTTGATACATAATTTGATTATATACACATTAATTAATTATCAAATGAGATTTATAGATTTATACATATGTTATTCTTATATGTATTTTGTCATTTAGTTTAAATTTTATATATATATTATATTATGTTAAAGATTAATTAATTTTGCTTATGTATATATTATAATGGTTATAACGTATGGTTTAACATGATTATGATTAGGGACAAATGACATGGATTAGATTAAAGATAATTTGATCTTATAATTTAAGGTGTGAAATAACTAAATTACCTTTAGAGTCGCCACACTAATCTTACCTATATAAATTGATTTTGTTTCATTTTCACCAATCTTTGGCTTCCATAACACACTAGAAAAAGGGGATTTGAGAGAAAACAACTTATTACTGCAAAACATGAATATCTTGGAAGATTAAGGTAACTTTCTTAGTTATTTAACTTTGGAAATTATTTTCATTGCTCTAGTTTGTATCATATGATATGGTATTTATTTCTCTCTCTTAGATAATATATTGAGAATGTTGGTTGCCAAATTTGGATGAATACTTGCATGTGTAGAAATCTATTAAGCCTAACTAGTGTAATTTTGGTTTAATTTAGTTATTTGATAACCAGTTGCCATTATAGAGTTATTATGCCACTCAATAATGACTTAGGATTATTTTTGAGTTATTTTTGTTAGCGACACAATCGCATAATAGATTTTGATAATGCAACGAGAGTGAAGTGTTCGACCCACAAGAGCGAGAAAATACAAAAAGAGGTCGAAACACAACGATGGTGAAGAGCGAATAATGTGAAGACTTGCACACATTGAAGATTTTATGTGAAGTCTTAGTTTAGGACTCTAATTGTAATGTAAATTTTTTATTCAAGTTCCTAAGCTCGTAGGAAATATGCACATTTACTTAGATGCATTAGGTTCATGTTCAAAATGCATTAAAAACCTCTATACTTTCATTTCTGGTAAAGAGACCGGCATACCGGTCCCTTACCGGTGTTCACACGGTGAGATGTTGAGTTTTACATGCTCACTGGAACCAGGACAAACCTTACCGGTCCCATACCGATCATTGATTGCATGGCTACTGGAACCAACACACACCAAACCGGGTTCCATACTGGTCACATACAAGTGAGCCTAACAGCTAGTTCCTTTACTGGAACATGCATGACCTAAACCGATCATCATACCGGTGACCATACTGATCAAGCCTTCACATTGCACAGTTACTGGAACCGGTAAGGACCACACCGGTCCCCATACCGGTTACCATACAGGTGTAACAGATATATTTTTAATGGTAATATAGATGTTGAGAGCCGTTGCAAAACCAGACCGATATACCGGTGTTTGAAGACCGACATAACGGTCTCAAACAGTAAATTTGAGGTAGCCTTGCATTTTATTATAAATTGAGCCCCAATTCATTTTGCTTGGTTAGAGAACAAGACAACCTTCATACATATTCTACCAAGGCAAAAATAAGAGTGTTTCTAAATCTTCAAATTCATAAACACTCATACATGAAGCTCACACACACTACACCTTCATATACATTTGTAGTGAGATTAGATCACCTAGGTAACCAACTCACACAATCTTCTTTATCATTGTGAGTGCCCAAGTGTGTTTTACAATTTCTTATACAAAACACTTGCGGTTTGTGAAATCCCATTGTTTGGGTAATTGTAAAGATTTTCAAGTGAGCATACGTAGAAAACTCATTGTAAAGGTTTGGAGTGCACCTTGTGTAAAACTCTTGGTTGTTAATGAGCCATGGCAAAAACTCGGTTCATAGTGAAAAGCTTCAAGCACGGCTTAGAGGAGCGGACGTAGGCATCGTTGTCCGAACCACTATAAATCTCGGTGTCATTTTCTCTATCCTTACACTCTTTACATATTGCAAGTTTAATTTATTACATGCTTATATATTAAAAATTGCATATAGGTTGTTTATTAAAATAGAGAAAATCGACCTTAAGCTAATTGGTAAATTAACTTAAAATCGGCAAAGAATTTTATTTCCGCATATTTTAGCCGTAACCCAATTCACTCCCCTCTTGGGTATAGAGTTTGGTTTATCGCTATTGCTTGTAGGGAATTTCAATTTCATGGTGGTGAGACTTGATTGTGTTGGAGAGTTTAGATTAAATCATGGATTTGAATTAATTTTAGTCAATTTCACTTAATTTGATTAATTGGAAAATTAGGGTTTATGCTTAATTCAAAAATAGGGCTTTCTCATGTCATGGAAATAAAATGATGTGTATTTAATGTACAAATTATTTTGGCAGTGTTTGGAAAAACACTTTTTTTTTAAAGCGTTGGAAACCCCGTCGCCAAACCACATAACTGGGCCTTAAGCAAAATATGTAAAACCTTCGGTTATCATAGGCTATTACAAAGAAATACACCTCCTGAACTTGAACTCAGGACCTGGCAACCAAGTTCTAAGCTCTTTTCCACCAAGCCACACCATTTGGAAACACCTAATTATGTATTTGACAAATTAGGATCAAAATGATTAGTATGCAAAACTTTGTCACTTTTGGTAATTTTTGATTTTGGCTATATTTGGGATTTTGAAATCTGATTTTTCAGATTTAGAGTGTTTAAATAAATTAGTTTATTTTTATGATTCAATAAAAATAATTAAAATCGAAAAATTTTGATTTTTTCCATCACCCACTACGCGTATCGAGAAAACCTTAAAATCGCCGACTCTTGAAATTTACGGCTATGATCAGTCCATATGTGGGACAACCACAAGCACGCGACACTCCAAAAAAAAATGTTCACATTTGCTGCACCCCATTACATTACAAAAATGATGTACTTACACACACTTATCCTTAAAGTTTTCCCAACTCTCTCAGTGTAAAAAAAACAACACAATTACTGAAGGAATTATATGTCGATAATCTTAAATATAAAGTCAGTAATCATTATTATCGACTATATATTGATGGAAAGTTTCCGTCTTAATATTTATCGGATTATAAATCCATTCGTAAATTACTAGAGTAATGCTGCTAGAATTCAATATTCAAAAATTATTCAACAAAACTGTTGACGGCTGGTTTTCATCTTGGAGACAATAAAGGGACATTATTCCCGGGATTCAACCTTCTTTCAGCAGTGGATTTGTTTGGTTATGGAGGAAACCAAAAGCAAACTTCGATAGAAGGCGAAGATCATACAGATCGATACAGGGAGCTAACGTGGTTCGGCGGAGTGAATCCGACCTATGTCCATGGGCACAAAATGGATGATAGTTTTTTATTACTGAAATGTGCTCGGCCGACCTATTGGTGGTCGGCTATCGTGAGAAACGAGCTGTTTGTGTTTACAATGTGGTGCTGCCAAAAGAATCTCTCTCAAACGAAAGAAAACTCTCTCTTTTTCACAATCCCTTTACAATATAAGCATACTCCTCTTTATATACTAAAAAATGAGGCGGTTTGAATGAGGCAATGGCTGTTCCTAGTCTTCCGCATGGCACCTGACTGATTTAATGAGCTCTCTGCCGTAGGCCTGCTCTTACCGAAAGTAAACATGTCTTCTGACATCCCATAGCATCAGTCTGATTCTTCACTGTTTACATGTTTTAGTGATGATGACAGCCTGGTGGGTGCTTCCGGGAGATGACATGTATAAAGGTAAAATGAGAATCTCGAGGCTTCTGTCGGTGGCTAAGTGGTCGGCCAAACGATTTGTTAAGCTTTCCTACAATCACTTTTGTCTTGACCTGAGCTTACCGATCTTATCACGCTGCTCTAGTGACCGGATGGACTTGATCTGTCTGCCCGATCTGATGTGGTCGGCTATGTATCTGATGTGGTTGGCTTCTGGATTTTGTACTGAATCTTGTAATCTGGTCGGCCAAAATCTGGGAGATTGTGTCAAGACTTTCCGCCGGGCTGAAGAGTGGAAATCTCATCCCTGCCCCTGATCGCACTGTTCAAATGCATTGGTCTTTTAAAAAATACATCCAACATCTATCCCCTAGTTCTCGATATCAACGAGTTTGTGAGTTGATGCCGGAAACTATAAAAACGATGGTGTGCTACTCGCCCTGCTATTCTCAGGTATTCGGCTACTGAGTAATCCTATTACTGTCTTCAGTTCTCCTTTTGCCCCTCTTCTGAGAAAAATTGACTTCCCGAGCCCACAACCACTATGCTCATGTTCTTAGTTCTTTGAGGAGTTGTTGTCTGAAGCCCTTCTGTTCTTGCTCCGAAATATCTGTGGCTGAAGCTGATAATCCCTTCAGATGAGCCTGAGTCAAAAATCCTGATCTTCGAGGGTAGCCCCGATGTGGTTGCTTTGTAATAAACAATATTCCCGCGCTTTATGAGATTATCCACAACCTTCTCTCTCTTGCCTTTCTCTGACCGTTCTGTCTGGTAACTCCGTGTGATTTCTCTTCTCATTCTCCTTTTGGCTCATTTGGATATGGATGTGAGTAAAAACTCTTGAGTCTGATCACCATTGGACCTGACCATGAGACGAACACTTAGCTTTCCGAGCTGACGACAAATCCATCTGCTGAAGCGTAATCTGACTTCATGCTGAGAGGAAATATTTGATTTGGGGGAATGCCATATCCCATGTTTAAAGATTCAGACTCGACGGGATTCACCCCAAACCCGAGCTGAGTAAAGTACTTGGATCTGGGGGAATGATACATCCCCAGTTTGAAGAATCAGACTCGGTGGGATTCACCCCAAACCCGAGCTGAGCAAAGTACTTGGATCTGGGGGAATGATACATCCCCAGTTTGAAGAATCAGACTCGGTGGGATTCACCCCAAACCCAAGCTGAGCAAAGTACTTGGATCTGGGGGAATGATACATCCCTAGTTTGAAGAATCAGACTCGGTGGGATTCACTCCAAACCCAAGCTGAGCAAAGTACTTGGACCTAGGGGAATGATACATCCCCAATTTGAAGAATCAGACTTGGTGGGATTCACTCCAAACCCGAGCTGAGCAAAGTACTTGGACCTGGGGGAATGATACATCCCCAGTTTAAAGAATCGGACTCGGTGGGATTCACCCCAAACCCGAGCTAAGCAAAGTACTTGAGGTCTTGGTGGAACAAATCCATCCCGAGCCGAATAATTACACGGTCTCGGCGGAACGCAATCTAGACTCGAGCCGAATAACCATGAAGCCTCAACGAAACGAATCCAACACCGAGTCGATGGCACACAGAGGCCTCGGCGGAACAAATCTAGCCCTGAGCCGAATATCTTCACGGTCTTGGTGGAACGAAATCTAGACCCGAGCCGAATAACCATGAAGCCTCGGCGGAATGAATCCAGCCCCGAGTCGATGGCACACAGAGGCATCGACGGAACGAATCCAGCCCCGAGTCGATGGCACACAGAGGCATCGGCGGAACGAATCCAGTCCCGAGCCAAATAAATACCAAGACTTACATGGAAGGGAAATAAATCAACCTTCGAGGCTCTACTAACTCTAGCGCGGGCATCCCTTTGTCAGACAAGCGAAAAAAAAATCGAAAATTAAGAATAAAATCGGTAAAAGGTGGGGGTGACTTAGCACATACCCCAAATGACAAAATTTCACAAGTGCCAAATAATAACTCGGATGCCTCAAGACAGCGTCCCGTTCGAGGTCTCCAAAATATAATTCCAAATCTCTCTAAGGCCTCGGCGGAATGAATCTAGCTCTGAGCCGAAACACCATAAAGCCTCGGCGGAACGAATCCAGCCCCGAGCCAATGGCACACAGAGGCCTCGGCGGAACGAATCCAGCCTCGAGCCTAAACGCCATGAAGCCTCGGCAGAGAATGAATCCCAGCCCCGAGCCGATGGCACACAGAGGCCTCGGCGGAACGAATCCAGCCCCGTGCTAGACGCCATGAAGCCTCGACGGAACGAATCCAGCCTCGAGCCGATGGCACACAGAGGCCTCGACGGAACGAATCTAGCCCCGAGCCGAATATCTTCACGGTCTCAGCGGAATGAATCCAGACCCGAGCCGAATAACCATGAAGTCTCGACGGAACGAATCCAGCCTCGAGTCGTTGACACACAGAGGCATCGGCGGAACGAATCCAGTCCCGAGCCGAATAATTACCAAGACTTACATGGAAAGGAAATAAATCAACAACCTCGAAGCTCTACTAATTATTGCGCGGGCGGTCTTTTGCCAGACCAGCAAAAAATAAAAATCGAAGATTAAGAATAAAATTGGTAAAATGTGGGGGTGACATAGCACATACCCCAAATGAAAAAATTTCACAAGTGCAAATAACAACTCGGATGCCTCAAGACAGCGTCCCGTTCGAGGTCTCCAAAACATAATTCCAAATCTCTCTAAGGCCTCGGCGGAATGAATCCAGCTCCGAGCCGAAACACCATGAAGCCTCGACGGAACGAATTCAGCCTCGAGCCAATGGCACACAGAGGCCTTGGCGGAACGAATCCAGCCCCGAGCCTAAATGCCATGAAGCCTCGGCGGAACGAATCCCAGCCCCGAGCCGATGGCACACAGAGGCCTCGGAGGAACGAATCCAGTCCCGAGCCTAGACACCATGAAGCCTCGGCGGAATGAATCCAGCCCCGAGCCTAGAGACAGATACAAGTCATGGGGCAGTTACGCTCCGGCTTCGGGAGTTTGATATTGCTATGAAGGGTTCACGAGCTCCCTCATGCACTTCATCCCTTGAAGTAACTCAAACCCACTTAGAACGAAAAGAGCCAGGTCGACACTCTTTACCTGAGGGTTTGATAATGACACCGTGTTTAGCGTGCCACGGGTTTGGTGCCCTTCCTGTCCTCAAATCATTACCTTCGCATCAAGCATGCCAAAGAAATAATGAAAATAACTTTCACGTTTAATTAACAAACAAGAAAGATGTGCAAGTTTCTTTAAAAAAAAAGGTGAGTTTTATTCATATTTAAAGGACATATTGCCATTCTTACAACTCTTTGCATGAAATTTTAAGAAAGACTTTTACATTTGCTTTCTTTTTCTTTCTGCTTCGCGGTCCAACCGCATCTTCTGATCCGAGCTCTGAAAACTCATGTCTGGAAATTCCTGATGCGTATGCCAAAGTTGTAAACTTCACACTCGAGCTGGCTCCTACATCAGAAGCTCATTTGGAATCCTCGATCTGAACTTGATCCCAAGGTTTCCGAGCTGGATCATAGGGTCTGCCGAACCGGGCACTCCGTCGGTGCTCCTTCAACAATAGATTTTCCCGAAGCCCAGCGCGTTGAGCGCATCCCTGGGTACTTGGGCGAGGTCTTCAATTTCTGCTCTACGTGGTTTTTCCGAAAGACTTTTATCCTCTTTCTTCCAGTTTAGGGAAAACCACCTTACCAGTTAGAACCCCCGTCCGGTGGGTATTCACCTCGCCCTTGGCTAACTAGCTCCCTGATCAGTCCTCCAGCATAAGTAACTTGCGAAGCTGGCGCTGCAGTTTGGGAAGTGTATCTCCTTCCTACTGAGGAGCTTGGTCAGCCGTTGCCAACGAATGCAACCCATTCCTATCGTTACATTTCATTCGATAATTCACCCCGAGTGGGTGTCCGTTGGCCAGTCTTTTTACATTTCATTCCACAATTCAACGAGAAAAGTTTTTTTTTAATCCATACGGATCCTTTCTTCCTCCCGTTCTGGCTTGCTTCTTCCCATTCCTTTCCTCTTTCATCCATTCTGCTGTTGAGCTACTTGTGAAAACCATAGCTTTCATCCTCTACCATCGTCTTATAACGCGAGTTGCTTTTTGTTCGATCCCCACAGACGGCGCCAACAGTTGACGGCTGGTTTTCGTCTCGGGGACAATAAAGGGATATTGTTCCCGGGATTCAACCTTCCTTCAACAGTGAATTTGTTTGGTTATGGAGGAAACCAAAAGCAAACTTTGATAGAAGGCGAAGAGCATACAGATCGACACAGGGAGCTAACGTAGTTCGGCGGAGTGAATCCGACCTACGTCCACGGGCATAAAATGGATGGTAGTTTTTTATTACTGAAATGTGCTCGGCCGACCTTTGGTGGTCGCCTATCGTGAGAACCGAGCTGTTTGTATTTACAATGTGGTGCTGCCAAAAGAATCTCTCTCAAACGAAAGAAAATCTCTCTCCCTTTTTCTCAATCCCCTTACAATATAAGCATACTCCTCTTTATATACTAAAAAATGAGGCGGTTTGAATGAGACGGTGGCTGTTCCTAGTCTTCCGCGTGGCACCTGACTAATTTAATGAGCTCTCTGCCCTAGGCCTGCTCTTGCCGAAAGCAAACATGTCTTCTGACATCCCATCGCATCAGTCTGATTCTTCACTGTTTACACGTTTTTAGTGATGATGACAGCCTGGTTGGTGCTTCCGAGAGATGACATGTGTAAAGGTAAAATCACAATCTCGAGGCTTCTATCGGTGGCTAAGTGGTCGGCCAAACGATTTGCTGAGCTTTCAGACAATCACTTATGTCTTGACCTGAGCTTACCGATCTTATCACGCCGCTCCAGTGACCGGATGGACTTGATCTGTCTGCCTGACCTGATGTGGTCGACTGTGTATCTGATGTGGTCGGCTTCTGGATTTTGTACTGAATCCTGTAATCTGGTCGGCCAAAATCTGGGAGATTGTGTCCATACTTTCCGCAGGGCTGAGGAGTAGAAATCCCATCCCTGCCCTGATCGCGCTGTTCAAATGCCTTGGTGTTTTAAAAAATACCTCCAACAAAAACCATATCCAATTCAAAGTATGACCCATCGCCAAACTGTCCCAAAAATTCAATGGTATGGAAAAATTTAAACGCCTACTACATACAAACATCATGGAAATTAGATACATGGATGCATCTATACATGTACGATGTGCCTGTTCAGACTGCCTGATAGATCTCCTTAACCGCATCATATTCATATTTACACGGTTAGCACAGAGCCAATAAGCCTTTTAGATTCTGCAAAATCATTTTATTCTTCTTGTATAACTGCAGATATATATATATATATATAGATTTGTCATTGCTTTATTGAGTTAAGCCTATTCCCAAGAATATTGGTGGAAGGGCTGGAGAACAATGAATATGTAAGCATTCAATTCACACTCAGACCAACAATTATGCCAGCAACTTTTTCTATCCTCCAGTAGAACCACTTCAAATCATTAAACCATGGAAGAAGTCATGGTCAAATCCTAAGTCATATAATCCCAATCCAAGAAGGGCACTGGAAAACAATATCTGGACCTTCTGTTTAAGGATACAACATGTTCCTGCCCATTGTACAATAAAAGAAAATTGTAAGATTAGATTTGAAGTACTATACGTTAGATTACTATTTGAGAAACAAAGAACTGATCATGAAATAAGAGTAATATTTGGTTTATACTTGAACGTTCTCACCTTCACTCTGTGTACTTGCTTGTGATATGTTGTATGGTATATTTAGATCCTTCTGATTCGCTTCCTTCATAAACAGAGCTCTTTGGGATCTCAGTTCAAAGGGGCTAGGTCTTGTCTCCATTGGAAAGTGTTGAAAAGAGGAATTCAGTTCTTTCTTTTCACTCTCTTCTATACCTGTTTCTGTAGACACTTGTTCACAGTGTGAATATATTGACACAGAAACACCAGAATCTCCTTTTGATTCGATGATACTATTATCTGATTCAGATGGAGAAAAAGTGCACCCACCATTCTTTAACATGCTCTCCGAACAGTGCATTTCACCTTTTACCAGCTGCATTATAGACATTTTGTAGAGCTCACCATCATCGTCATCATCATCTCTATATTGATTTACTGTACCACGCTTCATATCAGGTAGGGAAGGAGAGCTAGATGTATTGTCATCTATCGACGAGCTATCTCCAAAATCTTGCATTTGTAGCATCGTCTGCCCTACTGGTATATGAGATGAAGAAGTGGAATTCAATTCTGAGTCCATTTCAAATAAATCCTTCAACATTGGTAGAGGTTTTTCAGTAACTGCTTCTGGGATTGGAAGTTCAACTCCCTCGACATCAAGCTGTTTCTTCATTTTATTATGGATATCAGTATTTTCCGCAGTAAACTCATATGCGGGCACTTTGTCATTACATAACCTCTCTGATGTGCTTGGTGCTCTTCCCTTATGTTTCTTCCCTGGGACTGGAATAGCTAGTATTCGCTTACTTCTGTGCGTAAAACCAGCGATAGTGGGTTCATTTTTATGTAAAAGCCAGTCATCAACCTTTGAAAATTTTTCTGTCTTTTGACTTGCACATTTCTCAAGATAACTGAGGGGAGCCCTTTGACGGATTGACGTCCTCTGTGTTCTGTCCTGCTCTGGCAAAGCAACAATGTTGGTATCACAGTCTAATGTTTCTAGGCTGTATTCTGTTTCATAGTCTGCACTACTTTTCATGTTCATACCCACCAAACAGCTAGATCTTGAAATACTATGCTCTGAGTTGTATTCTGAATTGTTTTTCACAGGCAAAGTCACAGACTCAGCACGATGAGATGATGGCCTTCTTCTTCTCTGAGTGGCTTGGTCTTTTCCTTCCGAATTATAAAGATCAATTCCAGACTTTCTTCTGCTGCAAAAAGTTGGCCTCATAAATCTTGGTAATTGTGAAAAAGGAGCTGCTGAGACATCTCCGATCTTATTCTTCTTATTTTTGAGGTTAGATGGTGGCTCTTCAGCAGATGAATGGAAAACTTCTAGTTGCTCTTGAAAAGAATGGGCAGGCCTTGTCTGAGCTTCTAGTTTCTCATTAAAGTTCTCAATCTCTCCTCTAACTCGTAGGCGCTCTTCTTCAATCTTTTTCATCTTTTGTTGCAAGTTCTTCATTGAGACTTCTTTCTGGTCCCTTACTTCCTGAATATTAATAGTTAGATTTGTAATGATTGAGAAGAACTTTAAGTACTGGTTGAGGAGATTATCTGAGATGGCAATTCAACTAACCAGGTAATGCACCTAAGATTTGTATTTTTTTTTCCCATATAAAATGTCTCTAGTCGGAGTATTTACGTAGACAAATTACTAATGATGTTTCTGTATGTATTTTCTTCTGGTAACAGAATGCTTGTGTATATTAAATAGTTGGTTAGGCAACTTCTTGGTAATCATTTTATGCATGAAACTATATATTTTATATAGCAAGTGCATGAGATAAGTGGTTTCTTTAGTCACTAGAACATTCTTTGTAACCTAAAATTATTACTAATTTTGTTGTCTTGTTTTTTTTTAATGGTAAATTTTGATATCATTTTTCTGCAAATCGAAGTGATTTCACCAATTTACACAGAATCAGGTAATCAGGTTAACATGCTAATTAAAATATTTGAAGATGATATACGAATATAAAATACTTCATCTACTTACATTTGAATCCTCGTGCCCTAGGTGAATGCTCTTTACTCTGGTTGCAAAATTTAGGGAGCATATTGTCTCACACAAATCATCTTCTTTAGGACTGACATGGACAAGCATCAGTGTCCTCGAGTCCTTACCTAGAAAAAGAAAAGGCCACATATAATCTATATAATAAGATTAAGTAATACGGTCAATGAAAAGACAGTCACTAGGAATAACTTCCATAATCTTTACAAACCATGAAGAGATGACTGTGTTTTATTTTGGTTTAATGCATTTGATTAGTGGCAACATTTGATAGGTGTGAATAGCCTCTGCCTTTTGCTTGTTAAAAACGAAAGTAGGGTAAGTTTTTTTTCATTTTGCTGTATTGTTTGATGACGGAATTTGGAATCGAGTGAGGAAGAATAGAATTACCAAGGGAATCTTTAAGGACTTGCGTCAACTTGCTATTCCTGTCAAAAGTAAAGAAATTGTTTGTTAGGTTTCTGCATATGAGCTTATTGGATTTTGAAGTCTTCGACTAATTTGACAATTACTGGTTCATAGAATTGGAATCTGATGAATTTAGAGATTGTCTGTTTCTTCAGAAAGTAACTGACATCTCCAACTTCACTCAATTCACATTATCAAGTTCTAATCCCATGTTACAAACAAGGGTCGGTTTAGTTTGAGTAGTCTTTTGTTGTATTTTGCAGACAATACAAAATCAGTACTAGTGCTGCAATGAAAAAAATTTAGCGTGGTTCCTCTGTTACTTGAATGGAAGATAAGGCTTGTATAGAACTGAATTCCCAAAATGATATATGTAGCTGAGTCCATTTTGTTGGAATGGGCTTTGTTGAGTTTAGTTTCCTGTTTACCTGTATGGTATATGGCGCTTTTTTCTTTGAAGGGCGTTAATGACATCTCCGAGAGCAGACAGTGACAAATTAATCGCTTTGCCTTCATCAAACCTTCTACCCCATGTTTTTGTCTTCAGTACACGCTCACTTCCCCCTAGGTCAACTAACCAAATTTTGTTTGTTTCCCGTCGTCTCTCAGGAGCATCAGAGCAGGTAATTGATATGCGAATCATGCTATTAGATGTAATGAGAAAGGGAGATAGACTTAGAATATATTAGATAATGCTGTCAATATTAAGCAGATTCTTAAATTGGCATTCAGATATCAAAGTGTTTTATGACTTATAATTATTCCCAATTGGCTTTCTTGTAGCCTAATTTTCACACTGTTTGTGGAAGTCTTATAAGGAGTAGTAGTTACCAGTGAGATCTGCTAGAAGTTGTGTTTGAATTTGTAGAAGCAGTTGATCTGAAACGGCAGCCTAATCTATACAGCCTCAAGGCCTGGTTGAAGTCACTCACTTGGATGGTCACTAGGTTGTCGATTTCAATACCTCCCTTTGGATCTGTATGAATGGAAAGCCTGCAAATAGAGGTCATAGCTATCTTTCAAAAAGCATTATTATTATTACCATGTAGCAAAACAAATTCAATAGTCCAACTCATTTCAAGATTTTCAAAATAGTGGATATATGTTAAGTTGAAATCACTGAAAAGATATTCTCCTAATGATCTTTCTTGTAAAATGTGGATGAATGTAGTTTAATTTACAGTGAACATTCAATACAGTGGGGAAAATGTAACTTTCCATGAAGTTGACAGAAAAAATGATACAAGAATAAAAGTCTTAAGCGTTGACCTTTATAATGCCGTTGGGGAATGAAACTTCTCATGAAGTTGACAAGAACTTGTTAACGAAAACAACTAGCATCATGCAAAATAAAAATGCAGACTTACCAGGATGGCAAAGGATCAGTTGCTTTTGTTGGCTGAGTAACAAGCAGGTCTTTCAAATTTCCCAAGTATATTTCAAGCATACTGAAACTGATACGGAATGCATGATTGCTCTCCACTGCTTGCTTAAATAGTGCTTCAATTGCTCGGGGCACTATGCCAGGAGAATCTGGAGTACCTTCCTATAAAATATAAGTGAATAAAAGGTAGATTAAGAAAAGTTACATTGATTCTCTTGATTTTGGTAGAGATATTAATTCACTTATTTTTTGAATTACTGTAAGTGTTAGAAATAGTCTGACCGGTTAGTTCTTATTTGCAATACAAGTGATGACTCATTTGGATTAACTCTTAATTGAATATAAATTAGTCGAGTGTTGCATGTTACTTGTTGCAGTTCCCATGTTATATGGTCCTTACCATTGTGAAAGTCTTTCCTGTGCCTGTCTGCCCATATGCAAAAATGCATGCATTGTAGCCATCCAGGACAGATTTGATGACTGGTTCAACTTCTGAAAAGACTTCATCTGGAAACGTTCAACTGTCAAAAGCATTTCATGCCTTATAACTGTATAATTCAAACTGTTGGCTCATAATAAGTTTTCTTTTTATTTCAGGTCTATATGAAAGCAATGAAATTACAGAGAGAAGTTGTTCTTCTTCAAGCACCTTGTGATGAACCTGGATGGAAAACCTTGTCAAAACTGTAACTTTTACTCTTTTTATCATGAAGCTTCAGAAGAACATTGCCCGAATCTGAAGCTATAACAGGCCTTAAGCGTCCAAAATTCTCCCCGATTTGAATAGGTCTTATACGACAAAAGACACGGATGTTCCCTGCAATGGCAGATATGATGAGCATATGACTATAATAATTTACATCAAAAGTCATTCAGCTTTTGACACTTAAGCATCACAGTCGAAGATTTTGTTGAGTTCTGAAGTGGCTGCAGTATGATCTTGATTTTGAGAGGGAGGAAAAAAAAGGATTCAATGCAACATTTTATGTTATAATTTCATAATCTTTTTCTTGACATTGATGACTAATAGTTCCAAGTTGCAGATAACTAACCTTTCAAATCTAAAAACTCATTTAAGATATGCCTTCTCTTTGTGTTCAGTTGATTTATATAAGCAGATAAAGTAGCAATTTCATCTGTTGACAGGAAAACAAAGAGGTGATAACGGCTGGCATAAGAATGAGATTGTGATGTACAAAAACTATATGAACATACTAATGCGAAGTGGCTACCTTTTATTTCTGAAATGGTACTTTCTGAATCAACTTTGATTTCAGCAGAACACTCTGCAGTCTCTAAATTCTTACCTTTTGTGTCAGTAGACGATCTTTCAGATGGTAGGTTTTTCAAAATATCACAAACCGATTTCACCCAGGAAGATGTTAAGTGTGCCTTTGATCCCAGCAGGGAATGAATCGTTTCACCAAGCTTCTGTACAGAGTGCTTCGAGTCCGTGTTCTTCATCTCCAACCCAGTGATGTACTGAAACTAAAGGCTCGTCCCCAAAAAATTTTAACTCTATTTCATGTCACTAAACTGCACCATACATTTCACAGTAAGTGAACAGAAAAATTATAGGCAGAACAACTAGCAGATGAACTGTATACTTGCTCATAAGGTTCAATTGTGATCTTCAGCTGAAGTGACAACGAATGTTGCTAGCATTTGGTGTCGGTATGTCTGTTATAAGATGCTAATATATATTTATTAGGATTCTAAGGAAACAAGATTGCTTATTGAGGTGAGTAAGTTTATTGGCCGCCAAAGTAACCAGCCAATGATACTGAAAACATACGGCTTCAATCTGAGCATACAATACTCATAAGGTTTTTTCCCCCAGTTATATACAGCTAAGAATGAACTGTGGACAGCAAAAAATAACAAACTGAATCTATGCAACAAAAATATGATTACAAAAGCATCACCCTTTTTGCTGTATATATATTACATATGAAAAGTTTGGACCGAAAAGTTGCAGAGGAAGGAACCAATACCGTGAATCTTGTTCAAACTGCTGCATTGCTTCAAAGCTCCTGCATATTAATTAGTTAATCCTGGAGCTGGACAGGGTGAGACAAAAGCTTCAAATTTAATTATGCAAGTCAAAAACTTCGAATCAGTAGAAAGAAGCCTTCATGGCGAAGAATTAGAGAGAAAAATAAAATAAAATAAATATGGTAGTAGTTGAATGCTGAAGGAAGAATTTATGTCATTGTTGCAGCAACATACAGAAGAAAAAGAAAAAGGAAAAAAAAAAAAAGGCAGGAATCATTAAAAACACAGTTAATTAAAAAAAAAAATTCCCATATCTGAAACAACTCCATGTGAAAGCATCAAGTAAAACAACATTGCTTCCATATATTATACGGATGATTTATTGTTGGAATCTAGCTTCTTGACAAAATTCTTACTATAATTTTCTTTTGCATGATGACTGAGACTTGGCCCCATGTACCTACAAGTATTCAACATTAATTTTCACTCATAATTTTTTTTCCCTGGTCATGGTTAGAGTAAAAGGCTCGTCTTAATTAATTATTCCCAATCAATTTTTTCTTCCATTAATGACTTAATTTCATTAATTTTCAGCTCACCAAACATGACCTGTTCACAAGCTCAAAAATGGTGTCGAATAATTAATACCTTAGATTTTGTCAGAGATTTTTTTTTTTATGTGTGTAAACCAAGCAAACATAGACCTATCAAATGGAGCAAAGAAAAATCTATTCCAACTTCCGATAATGACTCAAACAACAAGGAATTAATTAATTAATTAATTGATTGAGCACAGTTTCATTTGTTTTGATAAAGTATTATTATTTGTTAGTACCATGAATATTTGGGAAACAACATTCCGTGTATATATACATATAACCAGGATACCCAACCTCTAACAACATTCATTTGATGGCTTGATAATATTTTAGAATTCCAAAAAAGAAATGGTCAAGCACAAGAATTAATGATGATTTAATTACTTGCTCCAATCACCAAGCATGTGAAATTCATACAGTGCCCTTTATAGGGGAATGTTGTTACTAAATTATAGCAAGGAAGGGTGAGAAATGTTAGTTGTTATAAATGAACAAAACAAAGTCTTTTATTACCTACAATATTTGTTTCAATATTAATGCGTGGGGGGCCGTGATAGTGATGGTTTTGATAGGCAAGACTCCAGACAAAGGAAAGCTATTTTGCTCGAAAATTTTGTCCGAATTAATGTTCAAATATACTAAAACTAAAACGTTTTGATTTTATTTATTGAGATATTAATTTGGACAGATTTTCCATATATATTTTTTACAAACATAAATTTGATTCTTTTTCAGTCCTGCATGCTCAAGTGCGTACGGATCTAAAATTTCAATTTCAGTATCATGCATCAATCTGTTAACTATTGTTTTAAGGAGCTCATCTTAATTCGATGCGGACATCTAATAAGCGGATTCAAAATTAGACAATATTACAACTTTATAATATTAATACTTATAGCTAAAGAGTAATGTTTAATTGAAAATTCACTGGGAGAATCTCGGCTACCTAAGCCATTAATTAATGTTTGTTTGTTGGTGAAGAAGAAAGTAGGGTATTGACACTTAATTGTGAATGAGACTGCTCTTCAGGTATGGGACCATACTCAATACTTTGGGAATGAGGCTTCTTAAGCTATGTTTATAGCTAGCTACTTGTATTGAAATCGAGAAAGCAACGGCCAAGTCACAATGCATCATAGCTTTCCAATTCTTAATTTTAGGCCAAATTCGACTTAATTGCTTATGTTATATGATGTTCAAAACATTCAAACAATTTTTCATTCATTTTTTTTTCTTACCAAAGTAATTTCCTTAATTTATAAAATTTATTGCTCCATGTATATTTAAAAATAATAATAATAAAAAAAAACATGCAAAGTTAGAAATAATTTTTTACTTCTGAAATAGACAATCATTTTAATAAATTTATGTTGGAAATTCTTGCAATATTCATTAAAGGATGGGTGTTTATGTCTTTTTGATACTAGGGATGTAAGGGAATGTTGCAATCCTTATGAGAGTTGTATCCCACCCCAAGGGATGCCCTTTTGGCACCCCTCCATGCCTTATAAAAGAGGCATCATGACAACAACAAGACAGAGAACAAGAAATCTGAATTAAGAGTCACAATTTTCTTTTGGTTTTGAGAGAGAGTTCCACCCATTTCCAAGTTCAAACACTTGTTAAGGAGTGCTCCCTGAACAAGAAGCATCCAAGTTATCATGGGAGAAAGTTGGCCAAGTCGAATCCGTAAAGCACATGTGACGGAGGCTGATAAGTTCTTAAGGATAGAGAAATCTCGACTTGGATTCGCTTTTTAATTTCCAGGTTTTTTATCTTCAGTTTTCATGTTTTAGGTTTTAGGGTTTTGATAGTTTAATTGGTATTTCTGGTTGAATTGTTTGTAGTATGTTATTTTATTGTTTAATGACACTATTTGGATCACAATTTTCACTTTTACAACTGAGAAATAAATAATAGGAAACTGTTATTTCAATCCATATATTATTATTAACTAGTATATGGCTTGGGTTTTTGTTGGGGAATTATGTGTCATTAAACGAAATCATCATGCATCAAACAAATCAAAATCATAACACAGAAAAATCAAATCTTCACTAATAAACCAATATTGAACGTAAACCCAAAAAACTTAGAGAAAACTTGGAAAATGACGAAATTTGTAGTCCAAGTCGAGTTGACTCTGACCTTAAGAACTTATTAGCGTCGCCTCAGTGCTCTACGGATTTTGTAGCTAACTTCCTCTCAGGATTACTTGGATTCCTCTTATTCAATGGGCACTCCTTAACAAGATCTTGAACTATGACAATAGTGGAATCTCTCTATTGACTCCAAAACAAAATGATGTGACACAAGACTTTATGAATTTTTCTGGATTCTTTGAGTGAACAAGAAGGCTCCTTTATAAAGACATGAAATGGTGTCTTTGAGGGCACTCTTTGGTTTGGGGTGTAACCCTTCTAAGGGTTATACCCCTTCCTTAAACCCTTTGGAGCCTAAAGGCATGTTCTTTCAATTATAGAGGACATGTCCCTACATGTTAGTGTCTTTCCCAAATGCCACTACTCAAGGGACATGACTCTCCTTGCATCCATATTATATATATACACATATATTTAGAGAATTTACTAAAATCCCCTACAATTCTCTAAATATTCATACAGACACTTGAGGGAGTTTCCGTGAACTAAAGCTGCATCGAAATAGGTAGCTTTTACCTTAAATATTTCCTACTGAATGACAATCGGATTTACTTGGAAAACCAGTGACCCATAGTCTTGAACTGTTC
>SKCR01039078.1:0-75339 GCA_019454045.1 Zanthoxylum bungeanum | reverse complement strand
TTGATCGGAGATAGGACTCTTTCTATTTGCAACCCACACAGGTGTTTGAGGGACCTGCTTGTACCATATTCCCATGTACCTGTACTTTGATTTTCCAGGAGAGAAGAAGCCCAACTCAAACCTTTGAGAAGATGAAATCAACTTTTCACCATCACGGAGGATGCTTGATGGGGTTATGGTATCAGCTGCTGATGACAAGTTAATGCTCAAGAAAAATATCAAAGAAATAATCATGTACAAGAAAGGAAGATTTTCCATTTTTACATTTAGTCTGTGGAAATGTTGAGATTGGATTCATACATTTTCTTTCTCAAGACACAAGTCTTGCAACGTTTTGCAACAAGTTTATTTGTTGACCTTATCGTTTGGAATTTTTATGTCTGGTGGTGATAGGTGTAAGACTTTGAAAAGAAAAAAGAGAAAATGGTTTTTTTTTTTTTTAATTCCTTATTTTTTTTCATAATTGTTGATTAGATTTTAATTCTTTATAAAAATTCATTAGGTTGATGTTACTGTAACCGTTAAAGATATGTACCGTCACAATAAAAAAAAAAAAAAAAAAATTTAAGATACAAAAGTAATTTCTTCTAATAGTAAAATATAATTTGCTTTTTGACCTTAACAATTACCTCAAAGTCACAAATTCCTGCTCAACTTGACGTTCTTTAGCAATATTTTAAACTTGCTATTGTTTGGTGAATGTAGTGCCATCATCGTCATTTACCGCTAAGTACAGATTTTGGCGTTAACAAAAAGTTTATATGATATCAATATAAATTCACGGCTTTGATCAAAATTCATGTGTTCGAATTCATGGAGTGCGTTTCTTATAAAGTCTAAGACAATCGGGGGTTTTACCTACTTTACTTAAGATCAGAATGAATTATTTGACGGTGAGGTTTCCAACGATTCAAAAAAGAGAAATAAAAAATAATAATTCATTGGTATGTTGAAACTGATGAATGATGTTAGCATGATCATTCTCCCCAGCCACTGCAGTCGTCATTATCACACAATTCTTTTACAGGATTGTATGGCTATAGCCCGGTATTGATTTCGGGGGATTTCAATTTATGGAGACCTGTTTAAATTTTTCGCTGTCAAATGGTAGTCAAGTATGCATAGCCGGTAATTGTTACTGGTTGGGCCTACAACAAATAAAATAATAAAATAATAAAAAATTATTATTATTAATAAAATAAATTAAAAAATAATAGAATAAATATGTTAAATCTTATCATATTTTCATGTTCAATGTCATATTTCCGTGTTTAATATCTAAAATTTGAGGTTAATTCTATGAAGGACAATAGTATTGAACTTTTTAGTGCAATCCTTAAAATTCCAGGTTAATGCTACAAAGGGAAATAATATTGAAATTTTCATGTTTAAATGTCAAATTTTTATGTTTATTGATCAAAGTTTCATATTAATGCTATAAAGTGAAATTATCTAGAAACATACAACAAACAACACTATATATCCAAGAGGGGTGAATTGGGTAATAGCCTAAATATGCGGAATTAAATATTCTTGCCGATTTTATGCTACTAAGCTTGTAGCTTTACCAATTAAGCTAATTAATCATTTTCTCAATCGCTATGCTAAATAATATTGAAAGATAATATTAAGTTTGCGATAAAATAAAGAGATAGAGTTAGAGAAATTGACACCGATGATTTATAGTGGTTCGGCCAACAATGCCTACGTCCACTCCCCCAAGTCGTGCTTGAAGATTTCCACTAAGTCGAATTCACAACTTACACCGAGTTTTCCGTGGCTCACCCGTAACCAAGAATTTTATCCCCTAAGTACACTTCAAACCTTTACACAAGAGTTTTATCCCTATGATCACTCTTAAAACCCTTATAATGAGTTTTCTCAATAGGCTCACTCAAAAACATTTATATTCCACCATTTTGAGTATACCCACTCACAAAGAGATTTCACAACCTCAAGTGTTTGAATATTAAGATTTTACAATATCACTTGGGCACTCACAAAAGATAAGAAGATTTAAGATGTGAGTTGGTAACTCAAGAAATCTAAGCTCACTACTAATGATATGAAGGTATAGTGTGTGAGTTTGAGTATGAGAGTGTATGATGATGAAGGTTTTGTAAACTTTATGTTTTTGTCTTACAAGAAATTGTATGAAGGTTCCAAAATCAGTCAAAAACGAATTTGAGGCTCAATATATAGTGAAGGTGTAAACTGCCCTAACAGCTCTGACTGAGATCGGTATGTCGGTCTGCCAAGCATAACAACTATATTACCGTTGAAGATTCAAGCGCTATATCGGACAACTGACCGGTATATAGGCCGATATGCCAGTGTGATTACTGGTATGTAGACCGGTATGTACCGTGCCTGTTTCCGAAAGCATGCAAGACATATATGTTCATCGGTATGTAAACTGGTATGGATCATGTCGGTTCCAATAGCTATACAAAACACTGAGGCTCACCGATTATGGTCACCGGTATGGTTCATGCCGGTTCCAGAGAACTGTTTATCTTTAGGGACAATGATATTGATGTCGGTATGCAGGACGGTATGAATGAGACTGGTTCCAGAGAGTATGTCAATGAAGTCTAAGACACATGTATGTCAGTATAAGTGACTGATATGCCAGTCTCAGTGCCAAAATACAAGATTTGAAGATTAAAAGAATTTTACACATGACCCTAATACATCTAAAAGAATGTGTATATGTCATATGAGCTTAGAGACTTAAACGAACAGCTCACTTATAAAGAGAGCCATAAATTAAGACTACATAAAATATTCTTCGTTTGTTGCTCGAGTCTTCACATCAATTGCTCTTCACCACCAATGTGCTTCGACATCTTTTTGGAATGTCTGCTAATACGTGTTGAAGACTTATAGTGTTTCATCATCAAAATTCATCATGAGAATATGTCGTTAACAATCTCCCCATTTTTTATGATGGAAACCTTTAAAACTTTTGAGCTTTGAGAGTTCCAAATTTGTTGACGATTTTTCTCCCCTCAATATGTGATTGTCTTCAATATAGTTTTATAAAATTTAGACAAACACATTAGTACTAATTTGATCCCCATTAATAGAAGGGTGGGGTATACAAGTTTTAATCTCATTCATATGATTTCTCCCCCTTTGACATTATAAAAAATGATGGAGAAGTAAAAATTTAGTTCTTTGAGACACCAAATAATATATGTGCATAAAACATGTTAAAAAGTTTATTAACATACACACACTTAGAATTTTCTCCTTTTATTGTCATATAATGTAAAATTCATGCAAGAATCATCAAAATCACCCAAATTAAGCCAATATCCATGCATTTCAGTTTCAACCAATAATACCCAAATTTGTTTTTGGAATCGTTGGAAACACCGCCGCCAAACCACCCATTTTGGGCTTAAGCGGAACAGGTAAAACCCCCGGCTGTCCCAGGCTCTTACAAAAAACGCACTCTCTGGATTCAAATCCAGGACCTCAATGTGAGATCCTGAGCCTCACACCACCAAGCCATGCCCATTGGGGACCCAATAATACTCAATGGCAATGCATATTCAATGTTAAACAAAAAAATCACATATATCATATAAACCAATAAGCCTTATGTGATACTAATTGATATTAAAAGAGATTAATAATTGTGATTAGGCATATGATGATACCAAATGAAAAACCTATTGAAATATAATTTGTCTAATCACTAATATGCTTCAAAATTAAGTCTAGTTCATATCAATAAGCATACATATATGAGTTAGAGGAAACGGTACCAATGTTTCCATAATCACAGAATTTACCTATTACCGTTGTCACTTAGTGACAAATCCATCAATCTTCGAATTCATTTATTTTTGAGTATTGCATTTGACATTCTTTCTTGTTGAGCTCTTTCCTCATTTTCGTTGTGTCTTTGGGATCAATTTGCATTTCTTATTGATTGAACATTCCTAAAGCTCCCCCTACAAAATTATTTAAGTGTATTTTAGTACTCAAACTTTCTTGGGTCCATGGGGGTTAATTTTGATTCCTTGGGTAATTCATGCATTTACATTCACATTCTTGTTCATGCACTCAAATATTTTATCCCATTTCTTATTGCATGTATGACATGTGATATTTTCATTAAAAGTAACATTTACATGAGAATTGGATGCCTTTATAAAATAGTTCTTCAAAAAATTTCTTTTGATATAAGACCTATATCATAGTCCTTCTCTTTTGAAAGCACATCTTTGGGATCTACTTATAATATTAAAATGTTTCTCGCCCAAATTTTGTTACAATATTATGCAAATCTACAATCTTTTTATTCAATGTAATATTTTCATTTATAATATATTCGCAATCACATGTATTTGAGCTAGATGACATGCTAGATATGTTCTTTTCAAGTTTTAGTTTTTCATATTTTAAGCATGCACTTTTTTTTTCATGCATTTTATTTTTCTCAACAATTGATGCATGATCATTTAATTGTGATGAATGCTCATTTTTAATCATTTTTTTCTTCTTTCTAAGCAAATCATATAACTCATGTAATTCATTAAATGTGTCAAGCAATTCATCATATTCAAGAGAATCATGTGCCTTTTCCTCATCGCTTTCTTCTAAATCATCAATAGCCATAAAAGCGAGATTTGTTCTCTCATCATTCTCCTCCTCGGATGAGGTAATGTCACTATCGCTTCAAGTTGCCTTCATTATTTTCTTCTTGAATTTTCCTTTGAATTTCCTCATTGGACAATCAGCAACTACATGACCCGACTTTTCACACTCATAACAACTTATTTTATCTTTCTTGTGCTTCCGTGGCCAATAATCTTCTTTCTTCTCATCCATCCGTGATTTCTCTTTAGACTTTTTAGATTTGAGAAACTTCTTGAATTTCTTGGTCAAATGTGCCAACTCATTTTCACTATCTTCTTTTTCGTCATTTGAGCTAGCATCATCCTCTTTTCTCACAAATAACTTAAGGGCTAATCTTTTCTTATTCGTTTCTTCTTCTTCACTTAGGTCCATCTTGAGCTTCATCTCATATTCCAACAATTTTCCTACTAAATCATCCAATTTAAAATTGTTGACATTATTTGATTCCTTGATGGAGAAGGTGAAAATTCTATATTCTTTAGGAAGTGACCTAAGAATTTTCTTCACTTGATCACTAGAGTTAATATTTTTCCCTAAAATACTGAGATGATTCACAATCACTGTGAACCTAGAAATCATATGCTCAATTTCTTCATCGGCTTCCATTTTGAAGCTATCTAACTCGCACATGAAACAGTTGATCTTTGACTCCTTCACTTGGCTTGTCCCCTCATTGACCATTTCTAAAGACTTTCACAATTCATATACATTTCTAAACTCCAGAAGCTTATTAATTTGACTTCGATCAATTGCACAAAAAAATAGTTGAGTGCCTTAGCATTTAAGAAGGCTTGCATGTATTCCTCATTGGTCCATTCAAAATGTGGCTTAGGAACCTCCACACCATTGCTATCATTCTTCATTAGCATTCTTATACCTTATGTGATCACTTTGAAAGATTGCACATCAACAACAAGAAGGTAGTTTAACATCCTCATCTTCCAATAGCTATAGTCGGTTCCAGTGTAGAATGGTGGTCTAGTGGTTGAAAACCCTCGGCAAGATTTGATTAGTTTCTTGTAGAGGTCATGATCAATTCTCAGACGATTAAGTCTTTGTTGAGAATATCTCGCTCTGATACCAATTGAAATTACCTACAAGCATACAACAAACAACACTATATACCCAAGAGGTGGGTGAACTGGGTAATGGCCTAAATATGCAGAATTAAAAATTCTTGTCGATTTTATGCTACTAAGCTTGTAGATTTACCAATTAAGCTTATTATTAATTTATCAATCACAAGCTATGCTAAATAATATGGAAAGATAATATTAAGCTTGCGATAAAATAAAGAAATAAAGTTAGAGAAATTGACACCAGTGATTTATAGAGGTTCGACCAACAATGCCTACGTCCACTCCCCCAAACCGCGCTTGAAGATTTTCATTAAGTTGAATCTATAACTTACACCGAGTTTTCTGTGGCTCACCCGCAACCAAGAGTTTTGTCCCATAGGTTTACTCCAAACATTTACACAAAAGTTTTATCACCAGGTTCACTCTTAAAACCTTTACAATGAGTTTTCTCAATAGGCTTACTCACAACCCTTTACAATCCACTATTTTGAGTATACCCACTCATAAAGAGATTTCACAATCTCAAGTATTTAAATATGAAGATTTTACAATATCACTTAGTCACTCACAAAATATAAGAAGATTTAAGATGTAAGTTGCTAACCTAAGAAATCTAATCTCACTACTAATGATATGAAGGTGTAGTGTGTGAGCTTGAATATGAGAGTGTATGATGATGAAGGTTTTGTAAACTCTATGTTTTTTCCTTACAAGAAATTGTATGAAGGTTCCAGAGTTGGACGAAAATGAATTTGGGGCTCAATATATAGTGAAGGTATAAATTGCCCCAACAACTCTGTCTAAGACCGGTATACTGGTCTACCAAGCATAATGATTATATTACCATTGAAGATTCAAGCGCTATACCAGATTACTGACTGATATGTAGATCAGTATGCTGGTGTGATTACCGATATGTAGACCGATATGTACCGTGCCGATTTTCGAGATCATGCAAGACATATATGTTCATCGGTATGTAAACCTATATGGATGATGACGGTTCCAATAGCTATGCAAAACACTGAGGCTTACCAGTATGGTCACCAGTGTTGGAGTTCGTGCTTGGAGCGCCAATCTAAATAATATATTGTACATTATATTTTATTAATTATTAATAAAATAATTGTATTTTCATTTCAAACTTATTAATGGTAATGTCATTATGCATATTAGATTTATATATAAAAATGATGAGAATGACATCGACCTTAGAATAATCATGTAGTAATAATGGATACTGAGTGGTCCGACATTGGGATAATATTACTATCATAAAGTATTCTTAAAATAAATATTCCTAGTCGTTGGTTTTGGAATACGATCGAATTCCTATAACCTAAAAAATTAGCACATGTCGTATATTGTAATTGGAGTTTCAATTGTTTAAACCGATGTACCATGAGATTGGGAAACTCGTATAGACATATAGGTATTCATTGGAACGAATACTTAATGACTCACAGATGATTTCTAATAGTTAGAAGTACACGCCACCGTCAATAGGAATCTCCTCGAGTCGAGTAGCATATGCGATCATTTGAATATATGATATAATTGATTTTGTATGTGATCATTCATATTTTGATTCCATATATGTCATAGACCTTTCATGGTCTGACCGCTAGATGTTCGTTGGGTGCGGACCGATGCACTCGTTAATCAAGTGTATATCAAGATATGATCTGTCGACCTGTATGTGTACCATAATGGGTTAAGGTATCTAGATGATTAGTCACGATTCTTAAGACTTTGGCCAAAGCCGATCACCTAGGGTGGATCGCATATATCAGAAATGATGTTATGATTAGTTGTAAAGAATCGTGGACATGTCGACATGAGATGTGCGCCTTGGAAACTTGACAGTGTAATCTATGTTTCCTAACCACAACTCGGATAGCCTACGACGAAGGGATTATTAAACATATGTGATGATCTCAACTTGTATAGTTTAGATAGGTCGTTCGTATTCTTCGCGAATTCGGAGGTGGCCGAATTGTATACATATAAGCTAGGCTTATATGACGAACGTGTGTGAACTTAGAGAGTCCCACAATATGAAGTGTACTTGTTAAGCACTTGAGTAGCTGATAATATTGGATAATAAATAATATTTGATATTATAATTATCTACTAAAAAATTTAGTGTATTGGATAACATTAATTATTTACTTTGACCCAATTGAATTAATTGGACTAATCCAAAATCACACAAGGGCTTGTTGTAATTTCATAAATATCTCTACCATTGGAGGATATTTTGTTAATTATAAATATGTAATAATAAGTGTATTTGACTTGATTTTATTGGATTAAATCAAAGTTGTAGACATTTAACAAATCATTTAATTAAACGTTGTCTTGATTTAATTGGATTAAATCAAAGTGGTAGATAAAGGTGGTTAGTCACACCTAATTATACATATTTGGACAAATTGGATTAAGTCCCCCTAAAAATTGATTAGAACTTTTATTAATTAAAAATTGCATAAGTTTTGTTATAAAAGGCAAGCTTGAGCAAATTTTTAATTAAGTTTGAGCTTAAGAAAGTTAAGCTTGTGAAAGCTAAAACAAGCAAGAATTAGAAATATTAGCATAAGTAAAAGAAGTGTTTAGAGAAGCTTTGGAAGTTCTTTATAACATTTCAATAAGGAGAAATCAAGGTTGGATTTTGGAATGAAGCTTCCTAGCACTGTAATCAAGATTGGATCTTGGAGTCAAGCTTGTTAACTTTGGAAGTTCTCTACAACATTTCAACATGGAGATGAATATTGGATCTTGGAATCTAGCTTACTAAGTAAGTTTGATCTTCTCTAAAGCTATGTTTTCATTAGTGGGTTATCATTAGTAAAATATATAGTGGTGTATTATGTATTAGATACATAATAAAATACATTGATGTTTAAATTAGGCTAATGAATTGTGTATGAATGCTTTGGAAGCATAAACACAATATGCTTGTGATTGAGTCAAAATTTTAATGTTGGTCATGGAACATTAATTTAGAGTTTGGAACTATAAATGATAGCTTAGAGGTATGACTACCATTGTAGAACACTTGACCACCTTTGAGTGACCTAAAATTGTTAATGAGCCACTTCATTGTGAAATTCTAATTTGGTTTGTGTTTTAAATTCAAAATTTACCCATGTGCGTATATAAATAAATTTATTTTTTTGTAAAACAAATATTTGATATTTTGAAAAACATGATTTTATTCTTTAACATGTGTTGATGTTGGTTTTAATGTTAAAAATTAATTTTGGGTGTTTGAAAGTGTTTATGGAAGGTTGGAAGGAATTAGGATAAAATACCATATTTCCTTCAGCTCTATGGAATTCCAGAGAGCTGAAGGAATCCCAATAGCTTTTGAAAATGAAATAAAAAAAGTGTGATCAATGCACAATTGACCATTTCTAAAAACTTCCACAATTCATATATATTTCCAAATTCCGGAAGCTTGTTCATTCGACGCTGATCAATTGCACAAAGAAGATGGTTTAGTGCCTTGGCATTTAAGGAGGCTTGCATGTATTCCTCATCGGTCCATTCAAAATGTGGCTTGCATGATTCCAGAGGTGATGTAAAATTGCTCAAAACATAACAGGGGCACCGGTATGCCAGTGTGGGGACCGGTATGCCGGTCTCAGTGATAAAATATCAGGATTTGAAGATTAAAAATATTTTGCAAATGACTCTAATGCATTTATATGAATGTGCATATATCATATGCGCTTAAAGACTTAATTTAACAACTCACTTATAAAGAAAGCCATAAGCTAAGACTACACAAGATATTCTTCGTTTATCGCTCGAGTTTTCACATTTATTGCTATTCACCACCATGACATCATTTCGTAATGTCCGTTAATGCGTATCGAAGACTTCTAGTATTGCATAATCAAAATCCATCTTGAGAATATGTTGCTAACAGTAATAATATTTTAATTTTCATGTTTAATGTACAAAATGTAAGATTATTGCTAAATAATTTTACGTGGGCAATGATATTATAATTTTCATGTTTAATGCTATAAAATTTCACGCGAGCAATAATCTTCTAATTTTCTTGTTTAACATTTTATTTTTTTGTTTAATGCTAAAATTTTCAGGTTAATGTCCTAAAAATTCACGTGAGAAACACTTTTATTTTAATATTAATTTTTAATAATTTTAATATTAATATTAATTAAATTTTTAATATTTTATAAATATGTTATAAATATTTTAATACTTTAATAATATTATATTTAATATTTAATAAATATTTTAATATTTATATAAATACAATAATATTGTATTAAGTTTATACTATACCAGTTGGTAATGTTGTGTAATGATGTGCGCCAAACGCACCCTATGTTCATATTTAATGCCCAAAATTTCAGATTAATGCTAATAATTTTTAGGTTTGTAGATTTTATAATTTTATTGTTCGGTTTTCATGTTTAATGCCTAAAATTTTCAGGTTAATATCCAAAATTTTCAAGTGGGATTAAATCAATGTCAAATCTCTTGTTTCTAATGTAATAGGCAAAATCATGTTCGATATACATATTTTCATTTTTAATCTCCAAAATTTTAATTACAAACTAATTTTTTTAATTTGTTAATTGAAATAATATTTAATCTCAACTTTTGGATTTTCATCGAAGGATATGGCCACAGCCATGATGATGATGATGGTGATGCTTGGATTTTTTTTTTTTTTTTCCAAATTTGGATGAATCATCATGCATATGTTGACTTGCGAGTTTATTTGACCTCTATAATTTAATCTAATTATTCTGATAATCTCTATATTTAGGAAAATTATTTAAAATTTTTTATGGTATATCAATTTAGAAGTTATTAGAAAATCTTGAATCTCAATCAACTCATATCATATGATACAAAATTTAGGATTTTTTTATTTCAAATAAAAATTTCGATTAGAATTTGTGATGTCTATCCCGATTAGAAAATCGGATCAGATTTTGGGCAGGTCCGGGCCCGCAAGACTTTGTGTTACTGCATTAAAAAAAAATCCATTAATGCAGCGAATAGTTCATCATTCTCTTCTACAAAGTCGGCTGAAAAATACATTAACTTGGATCGGTCAAGGCGTCCCGCCAGTGTGTGTGTGAATTGTCCCGGTGGTACCAAAATCTCTGCCCAATCTTTAATTCCATAGGCCCAGCCTGTTTAGCCCCAGCTTCATGTAAACAGTATGAAAGGAATGTTTATGAACTCCACTAACATTGCATTTGTAGTTTTTTTCTCATTTTTTTCCTCTTCCTGTTTTCATTTCTCAATTAAAATTCTAAAGACATTTTTCATTGAAAATCTTGGAAATCTCAATTCCAAATCATCTGATCCGAATTTAAATCGAGTAAAAAAAATATATAACTGCCTCATATTCTCATAAAAAAAGACATTCATGTATTCAAACCCAAAACATAACAATCAAGTATTAAACTTTTTAGCCACCAAGTCTTAGAATTTTTTTCTTATAAATTATGGAAATATTTTATCAATATGGGATATAATATACAAAAACATTAAGAGTTTATAATTTTAATAGATCCGATTGACTGAGATGTTCTGTACAATCTTTATATATAACTAGTTCTCTGAGAAAATGCCATAATTAGAACGAACAACAATACCAAGTAAAGATCCAATCTAATATGAAAATTAAGAATTTAAAAAAAAAACAAAAATAATGTTTATTTGGATTTTTTCCCATCATTCCCAATATGCAGCACTATTTTTTGCAGAAAGTAGCAGTTTAATAGATTTACCATCGTACAGAGGATATTTCGTTAAGTTGCGAGAAAAAAAATAGGCATGGTGTTTATGGTTTATCAAAATAACATGGAGTGAATTGGTATTTATTTATTTTTGGAAAATAAGATTTTTCACAAGATGGGAGAGGTGAAATGTTGAGAAGGAAAAGAGTAAACGCATAAGAAAAACAGGGAATCATAAAGAGGAGGAAGAGAAGGGTGTGATAGGAATAAGGATGGAAAAATCCGGATTCGGATCCGGACCCGGATTCAGAAGTATTTTTATTGCCCCGGGTCTGGATCCGGACCCGGATAAATATACATGGGTCCGGATCCGGGTCTACCCAGTCCGTATCCGGATATCCGTTTTTTTATTTTTATTCATTTTTAATTGTATTATTTTATATGTATATTTGTATTTTGTCAATTTTATTAGTTTTATTTCAATTATTTTATATTTTTTAATTATATTATATTACATTTTTATTTATATATGCATATTATTTTGTATTTTGTATTATATTCTAATTTATTTTTTATTTATTTTTTTCCGGACCCGAGTCTATATATCCGGGCCGGACCCGTGCGGTCCCAGGTCCGGATCCGGATTCGCTCGGGTCCGGATATTTTAATTACGGACCCGCGTCTTTCCGGACCCAGATCTTCCGGGTCCATGCGGATCCGGGCCGGGTCTGAGTAAATTTGCCACCCCTGGATAGGAAATAGGGAAATTATCCTTTTTTTCACCTTATGAATAGGGGAAGTATTGTTTTCCATGAAAAGTTTGTAAGTATTTTCTTTTCCACCTGTTATTTGAAAATTATTATGTTTTACACTATTCCGTTAAAGCCGTTAAATAGGTGCTAACATCATAAAAGTAATTCGGTCATTTAATATTGTTGAATTGAAATAATTATTTGAACAATAGGAAATTATCATTTCCACCCACTGATTTTTAAAAGTACATTTAAAACTTTGAAAATGTTCCAAAATCCATTTATTATTTCAAAAAGGTTATGTTTTCCACAATTCCGTGGTTTCACTAGGTGGGGTTGAAAATCACTAGAAAATTCATCAAAAACACATCATTTTCCCTATCAATTGTCTTTGGATTATTCTCTTTCTCTGCATAGACGAGGCTACATTCTCGTATCCATTTGACGTCACTCCATTTGACCTCCGAATGATACACTGTATTGCATTAGACTGTATTATATTATTTAATGTGAGGTATATTGCATTATGGGTGTATTAAATTAGCACTGTATTGTATTAATATTGTAAACATTTGGTGCTACACTATACTATATTACATTGGCGATGTTATTTAAATTTTATAAATGTTTAATATTTAATATTAGTATTTATTTTAAATATATTATTTAAATTTAATAATAAATATAAAAACAAATTTATTAAATTAAACATTAATTTATTTTTTAAAATATTTTCTAACAAACAAATTTTATATAATAAATTGAAATAATTAAAATAATTTTATTTAATTAAATTTATTTTCATAGTAAATTTTGAATTATTACATCATAAACTTAAAAATGATTAAAAATAAATTTTATACAATAAAAAATAATTTTATATTAAAAATAAGTAATAATATTTATTAATATATATATATAGAATACATATTTATTATTATTATTATTTAATTCTGGAAAATTGAACAATTTTAAAATAACGAGTGGATATCAAGGTTTGAAAACTCGGTATGCAGTGCGAGGCGATCCCCTCGAGTAAAGCGAGGTGGACAATCCCGAAACGGTAGCCTCATTCTAAAACACGGGAAAAATTTATAATGTCGAAGTTTAGATAGCATAAGTGTCCAAATTTTGAGTATTTACTAAAAAAAAAAAGAGTCAAATAGCGAATGAATCAAGTTAAGCAAAGACCATGAATCAAATTGTGCTCAAAGAAGCAAATAGAAGATAAAAGAAAGTTTGGTGCCACATCAACACTATCCAATATCACAAACTATAAACACAAAAGTTTTATGATAGATTAAAACTAAAAGCATGCATAACACATTCATACCAACTAAAACATAAATAAAAATCATAATAAAAACAAAACAAGTTCATAATAAAAGAAAATGATAACTAATCTTTAAATATGCAATCATTAAATCTAATGGCCTGAAATATGGGTCTAATGTGTCATCTCATCCATCATCATCAGAAGTGTCATCCTCTAAAGAGTCATCATCAGAAGTGTCATCCTCTAAAGAGTCATCATCATATATAATTCCTATACATCCTCCTTATCACTTGTATTGTCCTCCCACTCAGGTTATTCATCGACCTGTTGTGGAGCCTATCTTTTTCCTAACAGATAAAAGAAAGTCATGTTTTTCTATATGAAATTTATAGCATGTGAATTCATTTAAATTAAGAGTATATTACCTTGATACCCTTCTCTTTTTCTATTAGTGGTTTACTTCCACTCGGGTGATTAATGTCAACTCCCACAAATCCCTCTAAAGATGTTTCCTCAATATTATCTTCTCTAACCACCCACTCATCATCAGAAGGAATCTCATCCTCAACTAAGGGATTCTCATTCTCTTTCAATGATTGTTTCGTTAAGAACTTATATTGCAACTTCTTATTGTACATGACATATACTAATGGGTTCAATTTCTGAGTGGACAATCTATTTCTCCTCTTTGTATGTATCTACACAAATGGGGAATAGAGTTTATCATTAAAATGTATGTATAGAATAAAAATTTTCCAAAACTCATATAAAAATAAATGCACTCCAATTGCGCTCACACACCGATGATGAGCAAGTCAAGCTCAAGATCTTTACAGCTAATGAATGCAGTTTAGGTGTTTGGTCTTCATATTGATTCTACCAATAAGCTACAAAAAGAATGAACATATTGACTCTACCAATAAGCTACAAAAAGAATGAACACACAATTAAATATTATGATAAAGTTTCAATAATAATACCACCCAAATTATTTTTCACATACCAAGACTACGATTGAATATCGAGTGTTTAGCCTCACCAAATGAAAAATTCCATGTCATTTTAAGAATGCATCCACCTGCATATCAACCTTTGTCTTATCCTCATTATTAGTCATAAGTTTGTCCATACACATAAAAAAAATCCCAACTTAATCTCTAGATGCTTGGATGGATTGTCTAAATACTGGATATATGGATTTAAAAAGTATGCATCTACATGCAAATGACAGTGCATATGAAACTCCCATCTATCATCAATAATCTTCCATATCTCCTTATATGCTCGAGCTTTATCTCCTAATTTTTTTACTATTGCTTCATTTGTTTTTATCTATTGCACCGTAGATGAATCCCATCCCAGGAAATTTTTAACCATCCGTCATCCTCAAAACATTAACCAGGGGTTTGATGGTTTTCAATGCATAAGCCATGTTTATCCAGAACCTATCACTCAAAATGATTTTCTTCACTTATCTCCCCTCATGCTTCTTCGATAAACTAAGTTCATTCCATTCATTCGAAGTAAATATTTGCTCCAAATTTTGCATTAGACTGTACATACTTTGTAATGTCAAGTATACAGTGGCAAACCTTGTAAGAGTATGGCGCACCAATTTGATCGCGAAATTATATATCTATCACGCAAGCGCACATATCGCTCAAGTAATATAGTGACTGAAAGTCGGATGTCGAACCCACAATGACTTAATATTTCTCTTATTAATATCAAGATTAACTTACTTAACTTAAACTAAATTATTGGGAAGGCGAGTTGGTTTAATTAATGTAATTGAAAAATAAATAATGAATAAATAATATTTTTTGAAGAAACCTTATAAGATACCTAGGGTTGTAACTTCATTTAAGCATGCAAACAATATGCTCAGACATTTTTCATTTAAATGGACTGTTGTTACTAATTATTAACCTAGAACACTAAATTATTCACAAGCCTCTTTCGATGGTCAGATGAATATATTTAGAATATATCAATTAACTATATGTCTATGTGAATTAAATTAAAATTAAATTTATTAAGGTAAAATTCTAATATTGGCTACGTATGCCATTTAGGTATATGTCTATCATGTAGGGAAATCTATTCGACGAATAAATAAACCCTATTATTCTCACGGCTAACCCATATTCCCTTTGTCGAGTTCCTAAGGATTTACCAAGTTTATTCTATTATTGACCAAACAAATAAAATAAGCATCCAAGCATAAAGAATAATAAATAAAAATAACAAACCCAAAAGAATAAAAATATATAATTAAATTAATTAAACATGTTTAGGATCCATTACAACCCTATATTTAATGAATTAGCTACTCATAATATTCAATAAAAATAAGCTAATCATTAATACAAGCCAAGAACTCATAAAAGATAAAGGTAGAGAGAAATGGAAAGAGAGAAACTCTCGTTTGAAGTATTCGTCTTCAAACTCCACTGCCCGTTGAAGAACTCATTTTCCCTTACTCTAGGAGTTCTTATATGCTATTGGAGGCTCCAAAATATGTTATGAGGCGTTTTTTAGGTCTTGGACGAATATATGCTGATATAGGAGGCCGTAAGATCTTTTTTTGTTAAGAAATTTGAGTCTATGTGGAATTTGGAATCGCATCTGTGTCGCGATGCCCAAGATTCGAAGTCGCAACGCTGGCCTTCTTTAACTCGCGCGATGTGACGCTCATTCTTCAAAGTCGCTACACGTCGTAAATTCAAGATTCCGTCCAATTTTTATGAAGCAGCGTATCAAGACGCACTAGCCATAGTTGTGACGTGCTGGTGACTTTGAAATTTGGCTTTTTTTTGCTCTGAATTTGTCATTTCATTGCGCGTTGAGTCTGAATAAGTCTTGATATTTTTTTAACTTGTAAAACACACCCAAAACATATCAAAGCAATTATAAAACACACAAAATATTAAGATAAAAGGGCGGAAAATATATTTATATTAGCCGCTCATCACACCCTCAAACTTAACATTTTCGTAGGAAATAAAATGAAATTAAAAAACTAAATATTTATTAACTTGTAACTTTCGTAGGGATCACAATTGCATTTAGCGTATGTAACAAGCCTTTAAACCCCTAGACGACCCTATTAGAGGAGTTATAGTCTTGCGAGGGTTTACAACGATGACACCCATAAACGTCATTCACATACATACACATATACTCACACAAAAATAAAAATAAATAAAACCATCCTGGTAGTTACACACTATATTGTCCTATGAAAATGCTCAGTAATGAAACCAAAGAACCATTAAAATACCCAACACAACTGAAATCTACATTCCCGAATAAATCATCTAAGTTAGACTCACAGTGTGTGTATGTGAAAAGGTCCAGTCATAACTCGATTCCTAAGTAAGTCAACTCAGTGATTTCATCTTAAAACTTGGGATCCGATGGGTCAAACCACCTAGATATATCAAAAGTGCTATGTATTTGTCTTTCTTTGCTCAATATGGTATGATTTTTTCTCTCTTCTTTTTTTCAACACATGTATCCTTTAAGGTATCATTTCTCGTCATGGTGGTCCTAACACTCGCCCATGGGTAGATTCACGCTTATCAGTTATATGTGATTTAACTTGTTTTTTTCAACCATCTTTTTTTTTTCTTTTTAGTCATTCATTCTTTTTTTTAAACCATACCATATGACATAATACTAGAAAACCAAGATAGACATCTAGACAAATAGTTATTCATCATCAAACAATTTCTTCAACTAGTCACTTTTCACATTTCATAGGCTTTTACTTCTAGAAACGTACTTTTAAGTGCATGCGAGTCTAACCTAAATCACCTACTCAAGGCATCATATAAAAGTGAATTGGACACTTATCGTTTCCTAAGATTTCATCCTAAAGCAAACGAACTCATCATTTAGACTATGCTTCATTACCAAATGACTAGAATGATGAGCGATCAATATGTATATATTTCCCACCCTCTATCTTAATATTTTGTGTATTTTATGAGTGCTTTAATTTATTTCAAATGTGTTTTACAAGTTAAAAATCATATCAATACTTAACCGGACTCAATGAGCAATGAAATGATAAATTTGGAGCAAAACTCAGACCAAATTTCAGATTCACCAGTGCATCTCGACTCTGGCCAACGCGTCTCGACGCACTACTTCATAAAAATTGGACAGAACCTCAAACTTATGGTGCGTCATGACTCCAAAAAAAGAGCGTCGCGGTGCGCGAGTTAAAGAATGCTTGAGTCGTGACTCCAGGACTTGGATGTCACGACACGTGCGCGATTCCAGATTTCACAAGAACTCAAATTTCTTAACAAGGAAATATTCCAGGGCCTCTTATACAAGTATATGCTCATCCAAAACCTAAAAAGAAGTCTTATAACACAATTTTGGAGTTCTATAGCATAAAAGAACGCCTAGAGCAAGACAATAATGTGTTTATTGTTTATCATGAGTAGCTAATTCATTAAATCTCGGGTTGTAATGAATCTTAAGCATGTTTCATTAATTATTTGCATATTTTTATTCTGTGGGTTTGTTATTGATTATTTATTATTCTCTGTACTTGAATGCTTATTTTATTTGTCTGGCCAACAATAGAATAGTCTTGGTAAATCCTTAGAAACTCGACTGAGGAAATTTGGATTAGCTGTGGGAATAATATCGTGTGATTTATTTGTTGAATAGTTTCGATGCAAGATAAAAATATACCTAAAGGGCATATGTAGTCAATATTAGAACCCGACCTTAAGGAATTCGATTTAATTTGATTAACATAGACATATAGCTAATTAAGTTATTATGAATATATTCACCTTACCATCGAAAGAGGCTTGTGAATAATTTAGTGTTTTAGGTTAATAATTAGTAACAACAACCTAATTGAATGAAGAATGCCTGAACACATTGTGTGTATGCTTAGGTGAAGTTGCAACCCTAGGTTCTTCTATCTTATAAGGTTTCTTCAAAACGTGTCATTTGATTTTTATTTACTTTTCACCTAAACTCAATTAAATCATATTTTTTTCTCAACAGTTTAGTTTAAGTTAGTAGGTTAGTATTGGTATTAATAAGATAAATAATAAGTCAATGTTAGTACGATATCTAAATTTTAGTTACTGTATTACTTGAGCGATACGTGCGCTTGAGTGCTAGATTTATAAAATCGTGATCAATTTTTTATCGCTGATGTCGGGATTTAATTTATTTTTCTTTATTAAAATTAGGAAAACTTTACTTGCTTAGCTAAACACCCATTTCTTTTAATTTTAATTTTATTTTTGATTTGATTTCAGACATCATGAACGATAATCAGCTAGAACAACGGGCAGTAACAGTGCTATCCTAATTTGGGACATGACGATACCGATCATTGATTAACTTATATCTTGTACGTCCTACCACCCATTCAGGCCAACGCATGCGACTTGATATCTTCTCCAAGGCTTAATTCACTAACAAGTACGCAAAATTTATTATTTCTAACCCAAGTTAAACTTGGAGGCATACACAAGTACACATAGAACATCTAATCACCAACATTATATTGAGGTGGAAAGATTATATCAGTCTCATATTTCTCTTATAACAAAGTAGTTTTATGTATGAATCTATTTGTTATGGAGGAACGGATATGCCGAGAACAGTAGAACGCGCGCGGGATCAAATCCCGAGCATTTTTTTGGGCAATATCCTAAAAAGTGTATTAAAATATTTATTTCCATAAACTTAAAATTATTCCAATGCACTAAAAAACATATATCATCATATATTAATTTTTATGCATTAGTATAATTTCCATAAGCTTAAATAAATATTCTAAACACTTTAACAATTTTATCAACACTTAATAAAATTCATCCAAGCATCAAAATATTATCCAACAATTGTCAAATATAAACCAAACATATAAATTCAATATATCATCCATACATTAATTTTCTATACACTTTAATGCTTAAAAATCCTCACATACATGCTTACAATTATCCAACAATTCCATAAACAATTTTTCAACAACAACAACCCAACAATAAATTTATGAAAAAATTTACCTACAATAGTTTTTAATCTTTGCCAATTTGAGAAGTTTTGCATGTAAGCCTCAAATCCACCAAGCTCTTTGATCTTCTTCTACCACCACCAAATCAAGTTTTTTGAAGAACAAATCTTGGTGACCTAAAGGTGGTTTGATCACTCAAGAAAGGCAACATAAATTTCCCTAAGATTTAACTCTTAAACCCTAGAAAAATTTACATCTCAAGCACACAAATTGATCCTTAACTTTTAAAGATTAATTCCATGTTCTTGATAAAGTTGTTGCGTAATTTTTGGTGAGACTTTGGCTTGAATTTTGAGAGCAAAAATCAAAAATAAATTCAGTTCATTCTTCTTTTTTGGTTCGGCAGTGGAGTGAAGCAAAAGTAAGAAAAAAACAATTCATTTTCTTGTTCACTAGTTTCGGCAGCAAGCAGAGGTGAGGTGAGAGAGAGTAAAACCAATTTTGCTTCTTTTTATTCATTTTTTTAATTAAAATTAATTAAAGAAAAATAAAACCAAACCATTTAATTAAACCATGGTATAATGAAATCTTTTCCCTACACCACAAATTTCAAAAATTAACTTAACCAAGATTAAAAAAAAATTCACACCAACCAAGGTAAACTAAATTACAATTAAATGATTTTAGTTACTTTAACTAAAAACATTCAATTACATAAACTGTAGTTATCTTAAATAATTAATACATTTATTTGTATAAACTAAGTAATTAATTTTGTATATTACTTTAACAATTAAATTAATTCACTAATTAATTACTAATTTTATGTAAATCAAATTTACATCTATTATACAATAAACTTATATAAACTCTTGATATAAAATTAATTAATTCAATTAAATTAATTTATCTCATGAATTATCGGATCAAATAATTTAATCCTAAAACCCAAAACACTTTGTCAACATTTGACGAAAGTCGCCCTAATGCTCAACGAGTAAACTTAATATAGTGGAACTCTCTAGGCTCACGTTCGGTTGTTATTAATATATATACATATATATCTCATATACTTGTATACATATTCATGAAGTCCTGCCCACCTACAAATCATAGTCCTTTCGTCATTACCGTCTCCTATTGAGTAAGGTTATAGTTTTACTGTTAAAACCTTATCTATTCAATATAAAATAAATTTTCATAATTATATTCCATTAATAAATAATATATGCAAAACTCTTTTTCAATATTATTTATAATGTTAAAGAAAAATTTTTTCAACGAACTTTCGGCCGAAAGATTTCCGGAATATACTCTGAAAATTTATGGAAACAAAATCCAACCATATGGACTGACGAATCCTCATATTAACACACACCGATCTTCGTGAGCATCGGTCCATATAGAAACATCATTGTGTTGAGGAACCTGGAGGAGCATACTGAGCGAGAATCCCATTCTCTTTTAAATAACTCACGAACTCACTGCTCATGTACTCACCGCCCGATTTGATCGAAGGCATTTCAAGAGTTTTCCGGTTTGTTTCTCTACTTCAAATCGGTATTATTTGAACTTTCAAAAGTTTCCGATTTGTGTTTCATAAGAAAAAACACATAACCATATCGTGACAAATCATCTATAAAAGTTACAAAGTATTGAAACCCACCCATGGCAGCATGATTTATTGGACCACATACATCAGAATGCACAAGTTCCAATAAATCATTAGCACGATGTCCAACACCACTAAATGAGGATTTGGTCATTTTACCTTGAATACAATATTCACAAACCGGTAAAGGTTCTTTGGTTAGATCCGATATCAAACAATCCTTAACTAGTTTGGTTAGGCGTTTTATGCATATATGATCTAATCTCATATGCCACAGTTCTGTGCTATTTACTTCATCCGATCTTTTCCTTTTAGATTTCTCTATATTAAAAACATCACGACTTTTTGTTAGAATGTAATAACCATCGACATGAAACAAACAAAACATTCATATTACCATATAAATTCAAAAGACCATCTTTAATATTTACATGAAATCCTTTGCTGTCAAGTACATGAAGTGAGATGATTTGTCGTATCATAGACGGCACAAAATAACAGTTATTAAGTTTAATATTACATTCATCAGATAGTTTCAAAAATAAAATTCATACTGCTTATACTTGTAGAGAATCTTCATTCCTTACTCGCAGCTGGATCTCTTCCGGCTTTAATCTTCTAGTTTCCCTCAGATCCTGCAACGAATTGCAAATATGAGAGGGACAACTGGTGTCTAACACCCAAGTCGAACTAGAATCAAAAGCAAGTGTAATGTCAATAATAGGAAAACAAATACCTGAGGGAGCTTTCTTCAAAGAAGCTAAATACTTTGGACAATTGCATTTCCAGTGTCCAAGTATGCCGCATTGGAAACATTTTCCTTTTGCAACATCCGTCTTCACCTTTGGCTTAGAAACCCCTGCAGAATCAACCTTAGGACCTTTACCTGCAACTTTCTTTTTCTTTTTCTGTTCTTCCCAGCCGGCTTTTGAGAAGCCTGAGAAGGTCCAGAAGAAGAAGCACCAGTGACCATGAAAGCAGAACTATTCTTATTCGTGTCTCTTGAGCCGTCAGCAACATATTGTGCAACTCAGAATAGGTGGGAAGCATCTTATGCATGTTAAAGTTAACAGTAAAGTCCTTGAAAGACTTAGGAAGAGATGCGAGAATCACACTATTCCCGAGCCGGTTGTCAATAGGAATATCCATCATTTCGAGCTCTTCGATACAATCTATTAGCTTCAACATATGTGGGCTAACAGGTTTTCCCTCCGGGAGGAAAGTATGAAAAAGCTCGACAGCCACCTTATACATCTCTACCTATGGTCGATCACTGAATAGTTCCTTCATATGCAATAAGATGGATCCGAAATCAAGTATCGGCATATACGTCCTCTGTAGTTCCGGCACCATAGATCACAAGATGTATGACCGGACTTTCCGATCATCATCCTTCCATCTTTTGAACGTCTCACGTTCCTAGACTAAAGCATCATCTGAAACCCTTGCGGGTATTGGGTGATCTAGAACATATTTCAGTTGCTCCGCTTGACAGAGAATTTGGAGATTCATGAGCCAAACATTATAATTAACAACACCTGGAGCCTATACGTATCAAGTATACGCGAAAGCGGGTTCGAAACAGACATTCTGTCTACACAAGATAAAACAAAATTAAACGGATAATAATATTTAAATATCATGATAAAAATACTAAATAGAGTATGCAATTATTTTTTCTATAAAGTGCTATCGCATTGTCTTACATCTCTTATAATCTCTACAAACAAGAATACGTAATTTTAACTCTTAAATCTCACAATGAGAAGTAGATCCTTCTTGACATTTACAAAAGTCTCACGCTTTAGCAATATTGACCATTGTAAATTCGAGAGGTAGACAACTATTGTCAATTGCATCTCATGCAACTCTTACATTCGGTCCTAAATCGAATCTTATCCTCACACTTTAGCAATATTGGATAATTCAATTTTAGATCAACTTGTCTATCGTCAAAAGGAGGATACTAATATTATCCTCACGCTTTAGCAATATTGGATAATACTTTCTCTTAAATTTGACTCATCTCATGTTTAACCGGATTAGAACAAAATATTATAACCAATCCCTCACGCTTTGGCAATATTGGGAAAAATCATAATGGTTTAACTAACACCGTATAGACAAGCCGGACCATGTCATATTTTCATACAAAATTAATGACATTAAGATCTAGTGTAGAGATTTTACATGCTCAAACACATACAAATATTTAAATGTATGCATGTACAAAAAAATGCCTAAACATATAATCAACAATTACATTTATGCATGAGCATTTTATACAATCAAGAAAAAATTATAATGGACATGAAAAATTATTAGCATGTATCTCTCTGATACCACTTTGTTACGGAGGAACAGATATGCCGAGAGCAGCGGACAAGTCACACTCATGTTTGAGTGTGTTTGCCAATGGTCACTCCAAATATCAGAAAAAATATAAGACAACCTTTAATATCTTTAACTATTTCATTAAAATAATTTTACCATCTTTGTATAATTTAAAATTTTACCATTTTGTTGTATTTTTAGGCATTTTACAGGCAGCGAAATTTAAAGCATTTCGAGCATAATTAGTAAAAATAATTTTTTCAGTAAAGTTTAAAGAAAGATATGTCATATAAGTAAATTTAGCAAATTTTTCTTTATTTTTAGCATTAGAATATTTAAATAAATCTAAAGGACTCGTACCTCTACTGGATGAAGCGTACCTAACCATTTGAGTTTGTGTTGTATCAAGTGCAATTTCAGCGGTATGATGTTTATCCAAGTGCTTGTTCATATTGCCATGGCCGTTAATAAATTTGTAAGATACACCACAATAGTTGCATATTACTCTTGCCTCTTGGACCTTCATTTTCAGTCTTGAAAAAATGAAAATGAATTTTGAAAATATCGGAAGATGAAGACTTAACTTCTATTCTCCATGTACTGATACTTTGGCCGCTCTCTTGGGTTGCCACATTGTACATGGTGTTCTCAGATGAGCTTGCAAATTTTTTTTTTAATATTGATGAATTGTAAAATTAAATCAATAGGATAAATTGAAGATGAGATAATTGAGAATGAGAGAATTAAAGAAATTGAGAATGTAAATTGGTGTGTTGGAAAAAAGAAGAATGACCAATATTTATATATTTTAGGACTATTTTTGTGATACCTGAATTTTCCATAAAACTAGTCGTTTTATTAATGTTATTAAGGGTAATTTAGTAATTACATATACATTTTGAAAGTTCGTAAATATCCTAAGGTTCTGACCCTATGCGTAATTTATCACAATTAACTAAGACAAGTCCTAATTAATGTGTCTATGGATTAACCAACAAGCAACCTTATTCTAACAAATATTCAATCAATGCAAATTAACAATGTAGAAAATAAAACAATACCATAAATCAACACAATATTTTAGTGACGAAGTGGAAAACTCGTGCGAGTAAAAAACCACTCCGGGTATCTTGGCTACCAGCCCAATCCACTATGTAGAGAAAAACTTACAGTGATGGTCAAGACCTATGGCGGCAACTCCACCGACTCAAGTACCTCTAGACTGTAAGAACTCAAGGAACTCCTCAAGCCTGTACCCCATGGTTTTCTTCAAGACCTCTGAAGTCTCTGAGCGGATTGTCTCTGCAACTCTGAACGCCGGAACTCCGACTACCAATATTCCTCCTTGAAACTCTGAAGGTTTAGGAAATTATGTTTTGATGTGTTGATGGTTTAACAAAGATCAATCTCACCACAAACAAAGAAGATAAGAAAAACAAATAAGTCTTCAAGGTGAGAACAAGAAGATTGAAAATTAAGAATGTGTTTAGACACAAGATAATGTGTTTTCAACACTTGTGAATGTGGCTCAATATTTGTTTATATAGGTAGGGTAAATGAAAGAGTTTCCTAGTGTTATTTTTATTTAAAAACGTGTCTAAAATAACCTACTTACACAGGGACGTTCGAACGCACTTCAAACGTAACTCAAACACAAAGTTTATGCCTTAAAATGTTCGAACGGAAATAAGAATGCCACACGAACGCGGGTCTTGGACTAGTTTTCGGGGGTAACTTAAAACACCCGTAACTTTATCGTCCATTGTCCAAGTCATATGTTCTTTATATTTACGCGATCGTCTTCGAGTCTACTTTCCAATGCAACTAACCTCATGTCAATTCGAGCTCTAAATCTTCTGAAATATGCAAAAGAGTCAATGTCGCTCTGAAATCTCTATCTCATGTTTTCCAAATATTGGTCCAATTGCTCCGAGATCTTCAAGACTCATTACAACTTAGTTGAACTTGTTTTGTTACGGAAATTTCCTATAAAAATGGAACTAACAATCTCCCCCTTTAGCATTCCATGACAAAACATTACCTATTACAAAGACTATAGTAAAAGACCAAAAAAAAATAGCCAACTGCCAACCATCAAAATAGTGACTTATTACTACATGACTCGATCTAATACCTAACCAAGTAATCTTGAAATTAATGCCACCCCAACAACAAACCTGCTTACCTGAAAAATCCACAAACAATAATATACCGTGAAAAGCATTGGGATTATCAATCATAAACTTAAGCAGGTATAAAACTCATGCATGTACTAGCAGATATCTTTCTCCCCATAAATATTAACTCTCCTAAAAACGGAGACATCAAATGGATATCCTACGCTACTATACACTACTACTCCCTCTCAATCTACTCTCCCATTTTTTGTCACGAAATGACAAAGGATGAAGGTATCGGGAAAAACAATAGGAGATAACACATGCAAGAGGATATACAAACAAAACTTACTCCCCTTCACTAACAGGTCCACAAAGTTAGCTTAAAAACAAACGGGAAGTAAACACTCATAAAATATGCAAAACAAATGGTATGCAATGACAAGGAGCACACACATGCACACAATGAGGTAAAAACAAAAATCAACAAAAGTGACTGAAACATAATTTCAAGTAAGTACAATGATACCCAGTCATTATTCAGCTGTTTATGACAGGAAATAATATGCATCACTTTAGAGTTTGCTAAATACTACACACATGCATATGACATAAACACCAAAACATAACAAGCATTTGCGTGAAAAATAAGCGCACAACGAATCAAGGCTTAAGACCTTATTTTATTAGCTGGACACAGCCAAAGAAATCCATATCTTAACAAACCAAGTCCACAAAAATAGATGTTCAAACCTAGTACCACTAGGACCTGAAAATACGCAACATTAGTTGCATGCTATATTATTCTCCCTAAAACTATCATGAGCTCATAAATAACAACTCTTTCGAGTGAATGGTTTTTGCCTTTATCTTTTAAATTTGGCCACATTGGCTCTTTTGCACTTGAGACTCATGTATTATTATTATTATTTTTTTTACTTTTACAAGGGGATAACTAGGTCATCTAGTCAAAGGTCACACTATTTAGTGAACAAAGTATGGTAGAGGTTAGGTTGCTAGTCCAAAAACTCATACATGCGACCAAGCCTTGACATAATAAAATCGTGTATGCGAAGTGCAAGCACAAGATATACCAAGAGTTTTTATCACACACACATATGCATATAGAGCATCAAGAAAAATAAAAGCATATTATACATGCATAACCATATAGCCTACATACCGGGATCACATGCATAAGCTTTTCATGCTCGAACAAGCCATAAAAATATTTTTGGTCTTTTTCAATTTATATATTTTTTTATTTTTCAGATTTTAACACAAAAAAATATAAAGACACAACATGGCTTGTCAATATCCATTGGTACGTGGAGTTGTATCCCGAGTACAAATCATACTACCATCCATTCAGAATCGGCTATGAAATTTATGTCCGGATTTCCATCATATATACCAAGGAATATAAAAAAAACAAGACACATACACACCCATATGCAATGAAAGGAAAATAAATGTGCAAAAACATAAAACACACGCACACACACATATAATGGGAAAACAAATGCAATTTCTAGGAAGAGTTACACCGAAGTGCATTCTCATCATGCCTATCAAGGCATTCATAAGTAGAAGGGTAGACATTTTGCTTTCTCACCTAAACCTTTCTAGGCTCTTCCACATGAGAATTCCTAGTCAACACGTCAAGTTTCTCACTAAGGAATTTAGCTTGTTTAGTTAGTGCAGAAACTTGAGAAACTAGATTTGAAGAAGCAAATCTAGGTGACACATTCTTAGGCCTCTTCGTATGTTTGTGAAACATGAAGCACTTAGGCCTAATGTGTTCTGTCTTGCCAGAGTGATGGCACACAGGCACATACCTCGGATGAGAGCGAGGTTTACCCATAACACCTCTAGATCGAGGTTGGGTCACAGGACGAGAAACAAATGGAAGAATCACATGATTGGGATCAACATGTTTCTTACCTAAGTCATGTTTAACAGAGAGAGACACAGCTCTAGAAGATGACGCCTTATCACAATTAGTCTCAAAACTAATACCTAACATACGGTCCACTTTTTTATTCCCACTAGAAAATACAGACAACTGGTTTCTAGCATTTTCAAGATCGACCTCTAAAGTGTGGACCCTATCAACTAGGCCTATATTCCTCTCCTCGAGGTCATCAATCATCACAAGGTTGTGCTCAAACTTAGCTTGAGCTTCATTCTTTTCTAGCTCAACATGTTTCAACCTCTTATTGGCCGCTATATTAGTCTTCTTAATAGCTAAAATCTCATTAAACAGTTCAGCATAAGCTACCTGAGGACTATCTTCATCTACAGACTCATCGAGAGAGACTTTAGAATCAACATCATTAACTCCATTCTCTCCCTCATCAGACACACTAGCATTAAAGACCATGAAATTTTTCTTGTCTTTAGGAGACTCATCAGAAGTATAGCCACCTTCTAAATCACTAAGGGAGGCTGCCATGGATTTCTTACCTTTAACCTTAAGGTATGTAGGGCACTCAGGTCGAATATGCCAATAACCTTCACACTTATGGAACTGGATACCACGGGGTCAACTACTTCTTTCCTCTCTAGACTCACTTCTGATATGTCTACTCTTTCTAGGCCTATCATCCCTATCTCTATCACTGTTATGGCCACTCTTCTTAAATTTAAGAAATTTCTTAAACTTCTTTGCAAACAAGGCCAAATCGCGATCCGTGAGGGTATCACTATCGTCACTAGACGGATCATGCACAACTTCCTTCGCAATATTCATCGCTATAGTTTTTGGCTTTTTATAACCAGGAAGTTTCTTCTCATAAACCTACAATTTTCCTACGAGGTTATCTAATTTAAGCTGATCGAGGTCATTACTTTCCTCGATGGCGGTAATCTTGTGTAGGAACTTCTCGGGCAGGGATCTAAGGATCTTCCTAACTATCCTACTGGTAGGAATAGTCTCACCTAGGTTAAAGCTTGAGTTAACAATATCATTAATCTCAACGTAGAACTCATCAAAGGTCTCATCATCTTTCATATGGGCGACCTCAAACTTAGTGGCTAAATCCTGGTGCCTATTATTTTAACAGACAGTGTGCCCTCATGTACAGTCTGCTGGATGTCCCAAGAATCTTTGGCTATTTCACACATGAAGATTCTCCTAAATTCAGCAGAACATACAACACCATGTATAGCATTAATAGCCTTATTGTTCCTATTACCAGCATCAAATTCGTCCTTGGTCCAGGTTAGTTTATCTTTAAGGGAAGAGACCCCATTAACTATAACAACGGGAGGTTTCCACCCGTATTCTACTGTCATCCAGACTCTTTTATCTAAGGACTTAAGGAACGCTCTCATACGAACCTTCCAATGTAAATATTTTATGCCATTAATAAATAGTGGACAATTTAAAGGTTGACTATGATCCATAGCTAATAGGTCAATGATCGAGTTCAGGCTCTGATACCAATTGAAAATCCAAGATTATCCTAAGGTTCTGACCCTATGTGGAATTTATCACAATTAACTAAGACAAGTCCTAATTAATGTGTCTATTGATTAACCAACAAGCTACTTTATTCTTACAAATATTCAATCAATGAAAATTAACAATGTATAAAATAAAACAACACCATAAATCAACAAAATATTTTAGTGACGAAGTGGAAAACTCGTGCGAGTAAAAAACCACTCCGGGTATCTCAGCTACCAGCCCAATCCACTATGTAGATAAAAACTTACAGTGATGGTCAAGACCTATGGCGGTAACTCCACCGACTCAAGTATCTCTAGATTGCAAGAACTCAAGGAACTCCTCAAGCCCGTACCCCACGATTTTGTTCAGAACATCTGAAGTCTCTGAGTGGATTGTCTCTGCAACTCTGAATGCCAGAACTCCGACTACCAATTTCCTCTTTAAAAACACTGAAGGTTTGGGAAATTGGGTTTTGATGTGTTGATGGTTTAACAAAGATCAATCTCACCACAAACAAAGAAGACAAGAAAAGCAAATAAGTCTTCAAGGTGAGAACAAGAAGATTGAAAAATAAGAATGTGTTTAGGGACAAGATAATGTGTTTTCAACACTCATGAAGGTGGCTCAATGTTTGTTTATATAGGTAGGGCAAAAGAAAGGGTTTCGTAGTGTTATTTTGGCTTAAAAACGTGTCTAAAATAACCTACTTACGCAGGGACATTCAGACGCACTTCAAACGCAACTCAAACATAAATTTTCTGCCTCAAAATATTCGAACGGAAATACGAACGCCACACGAACGCGGGTCGCATACTGGTTTTTAGGGGTAACTTAAAATTCCTGTAATGTTCTCGTCCTTTGTCCAAATCATGTGTTCTTTATATGTACGCGATCGTCTTCAAGTATACTTTCCAATGCAACTGACCTCATGGAAATTGGAGCTCTAAATCTTCTAAAATATGCAAAAGCGTAAATATCGCTCTGAAATCTCTATCTCATGTTGTCCAAATACTTGTCCAATTGCTCCGAGATCTTCAAGACTCATTACAACTCAATTGAACTTGTTTTGTTACGGAAATTGCCTATAAAAATGGAACTAACACATTTAATATTTTACTTTTACAAAAAAAATCATTAAAGGCAGCAATGAGCCGTTGCTCCTTGCTGCTAGCCCAATGACTACTAGCTGTTGGGCCAAACGATTTCGATTAGAACCATGGAATCGGTTAGAACTGGATGGAATCATAGAACCGTCCGATTCTGCTCGATTCGAATAGGGTAGAATCCTAACCGAACCGAACAAATCTAATTCCTATCGGTTCGATTCTGGTTTGATTTTGATTTCGAATCGGAACCGTGACCTTGTCAAGTTAGGAGGAAAATAAGGACTTCTTGTTCTTGTTCATCTTTTCAAAGTGCCCATATGAATTTCATTCATACTTAACAACCAACCACACGTGTCTTATTTTCCATAAGCAGGAATCCCAATAATATCTAAAAATATTCCAAAGAGAATAAAATCTTAGGTTTATTTCGGATAAATAATTTGAAAACCTAATTAGAATCGAGATGATTTTCTTAAAAAATACATGACACGTGTATAAATGATATCAGAAAAAGAACAAGGGTCATCAACATTAGGGCTCGATCCAAAATTAAAAAACATAAATGAAAACTTATAAATAAAAAGTTTTCATTCATCAGAAAGGATTTTTAGCCATTTTATTTAACTACTATTCAATGACAGTTTCCTCCCCTCTAAACTCTATGTAGCTCTTTTTATTTTGTCCTTAGACAAACACAATTTAATGTTGGGATTTTTATGCCCGACAAGCAAATGTGTTCGAAGCATGATTGATTAATAAATTGATGATTCGATTTTATTCCATGTATTCATTTTGATTTGCTTTATAAAATTCATGAAAATTCCATGATTATTTATGTAGCTTTAAATTGAACACATATGTATATGTAAAATATTACATACATATATGCATGGATAAAATTTAAAGAGTAATAATCAAAATTTGTCCATGACTATGATTTAAAGTTGGGAATCTTCAAATCCAAAGTCATAAATACAGTTCTTTCCATTATGAATGGTATAGTTCTATCCAGACTATATTAAATAGAGACATAAAAATGAATGTATCTTATATAATAAGATTATATTGGACAGGACCAGATAAAATACAAAAAGTTCTAATAATTTCTGTTAAATAAAGAACATCAATTTTATCATAATGATGGTCATATATGTGATGATCTTAATTCATTGTATTTAGCAGACTCCTATATCACATTAATTTATTCTTTAATTTACTCGGTATGGCTTTGTTTTTATTACATTTCGTAAACCTTGTATCTTGGGAATGAGTTGATTGAATAGCTGGGAATGCTAACCTGATACAATGAAATCCGTTCATAAGATTCCATTGTTTGTTAATTCAGGACCTAAATGATTAGAGCGCAAATTCATAAAAGTTATGAATTAATTGTTCACTTGAGAACTAATGGAAGTTAAGGATGAAGATGTAATTGGAGAGGTTAACGAATTATAAACCTAGCTCCTTTACGAATCTGTTATGGAGGATAATTGCATAGGTAATGACTATATCAATGGACGAATACTTTGAGTAATTAATTCTATAATTCTGAGAGTGCAATTCTGGGTATTTAGTGGAGTTACTCTAGAATTAATAATTTCGTTTGATTAATAAAAGAGTTTATAATTAATCGACGGAATTATTGGAGCTTAGAATTATAGGTCCATCGGTCCCCTTGTCGTCTTCTATCATTGTTCGAGACGATTATAATTGCGAAGAAAAATAGTGTGAATTATTGTTAATGGTGTTTTTTAAGCACTATGATATTTAAGCAGTACAGCAGGGGTAAAAGGGTAACTCCCTTCTTGATCGAGACCACTAATGCCGACCCGACCATTCGATGTTGCATACGCCAACGGTAAGGGGCCGAGCACTTGGTGATCAGTGACCGACCAATTAAGCTCGGGTGGACAGGTATTGTCAGATCGATAGCAGCATTCTCAATTCAGAGGCCATTGTGACCGACCTCATAAAGACCGACCAGATAGCGAGATATGCTCCAGAGATAAGTTATCCTATTCTTATGGGATAAAGAGATAATTTATCCTATCCTTATGGGGTAAGGAGATAAGTTATCATATCCTTATGGGGGTAAGGAGATAAGTTATCTTATTCTTATGGGGGTAAGGAGATAAGTTATCATATTCTTATGGGTAAGAAGATAAGTTATCCTATTCTTATGGGATAAAGGAGATAAGTTATCCTATTCTTATGGGATAAGGAGATAAGTTATCCTATTCTTGTGGGAAAAGGAAACTGCTTCTTGGCTATTATAAATAGGAGGGGAAGATATGCTTGTAGGCAGATGATTCAGATTATTGAGAGCATTGAGAGTTGAGAAGAGAACAAGAGAGAATTAGACTTGTAAACACAAAACATATCAGAGAAACATATTTCAGTAATAAAAACATCGTCCGTTTTGTGCCCGTGGATGTAGGCTGGATCATCCGCCGCCGACCCAAGTTAAATCTCTTTGTCGATTGGTGGTATTTATCTGTCTTTTGCTAAATTTGATTTTGGTTTCTCATAAACAAAACAAATTCACAGTTGGATGAGGATTGTCTCGGGAGTAAAAAACCCTTATTGCCCCTGAGACCGAAATCAGCCGTCAACAGTTGGCGCCGTCTGTGGGGAGCCAACGAAAAGCAGCTCGCATGGTAAGACGATGGCCGAAGGTGGAAATTGGCCAGTCGACGGGGAGTTCAACAGCAGAATGGATTGAGAAAATAGAGAAAAAATATGAGGAAATATATGGAGGAAATCAAAACCTGTTGTAGTCCATGATGAACAGACTAGAGAGGATGAAGAACGAACGATCGATGAGAAGAGGATTGAGAGCGGAGCCGTCCAGTCGAGGAGAGCGAAACAACGGAAGGAAAAAGGGTCACAAATGTTGAGTGATGACGATGAACCGTTGAGGAAGGGTCCCTACGGGATGAGGTCCGTAGTGGTAGAAAAAGATTTACAAATGAAGGATACGTGGGAAAAAGAAGACGGAAGACAGTCGCCAGATTCTTCCTATGATGGCCCCCGCGACACCAGAAGGGGAGATAGGAAACATGGTGAAACTGGACAGGAAGTCTCAAGTCATTAGGAACGCTGCACCCATGGTGACAGACGCGAATGAGGCCGCGGGAGGCTGCATAGTGACACAGATGGCAGTATAAAGTATTGGTTAAGAAAAGAAATGGCCCAGTGAGGAATAAACCTCAAAACTGATACAGCAGATGCTCGGGACGACAATGTTGAATCTCCCTTCACAGAAGAAATAAGGTCGGTAAAATTCCCAAGACGTTTCAACATGCCATCCATGACGCCCTACAAAGGCCATTCAGATCCAAAGTCCCATATTGAAAGTTTCGTCCTATTGATGGAGGTCCAATGGGTAGTAGGGGATGCCATTTGCAAAGTATTCCCCCTAACCTTGGGCGGGTCTGCCATTCTGTGGTTCAGAAGTCTTGCCCCGGGAAGCATCAATAGCTTCGCTGAACTCATAAGGTCATTTGTTCGACACTTCAAAGGGGCCTGCTTCCCAAAGAAAATGGTGGGAGAATTGAGACTGGTGAAGTAGGGGGATGATGAGCCCCTGAGGAATTTTATTGAAAGGTACCATAATTTGGTGCTCGAGGTCGGAGCGTACGAGTCATCGGAAGCGCTAGAAAGTCTCAAGGGAGGTCTGAAGGTCGGGAAGTTGTGGACTCACCTGAGGATTGGAGACGTATCAGATTATGCCACTGCCTTGGAGTTGGCAAGGAAGTTTATCTTAATAGAGGAGGAGAAAAAGATTGCCCGGGGAGTAGACACCCGAAAGGCTAAGATACTCAGGTCAGACAATCAGTGGGATTCGATCAGAAATTTGAGGAGACCAGTCCCGGAGCAGAAGAAACTCAGACCGACACCTCCGAGTAGTCATGTTCAAGAGATAAAGTCATCTGTCCAAGTCAACCATGTCGCGGGGAGGACAATATACACCCCCCTGAACAAAGCTATGGCCCAGATAGTTCAAGAAATCTAGGATAAATGTCTGTTGGCCGAGCCTAATTTTAGGAGGTTCCTGATTGAGGAGGGAATAGTAGGGCTTATTGTATCTACCATAACGTTAGGGGACATGCCACGAATGGGTGCAGAGACCTGCGGGAGCAGGTGGAAGACTTGGTGAAAAAAGGCTATCTCAGTGTGTACATAGACCATTCAGTTTTTGAGGTCGACCAAAGTTGATAGCGGAAGTCATCTGGTCGGATTCGTCGAATGCTGAGATACAGATAGGATGTATTAAGAAGAGCCTTGCTTGTAGTGACCCTTGTAGAGTTACAAAACAGGCAACGGATCCCAAAAATGTGAGTAAGACCTCTTCTGTCTTAGGCTGACATTTGATTATGCTTGTTTGTTATGGCCCACACAATGGTTTTGATATTTTTTTTACGACTCGGGTCTGCTCTTGCACCGCCGAGTCCGATATTTCTTTCCGCTCGGGTCTGCTCTTGTACCGCCGAGACCGACGTTTCTTTCCGGCTCGGGTCTGCTATTGTACCGCCGAGACCGACGTTTCTATCCGGCTCCGGTCTGCTCTTGTACCGCCGAGATCGACGTTTCTTTCTGGCTCGGGTCTGCTCTTGTACCACCAAGATCGATGTTTCTTTCCGGCTCGGGTCTGCTCTTGTACCGCTAAGACAGATGTTTCTTTCCGGCTCGGGTCTGCTCTTGTACCGCCGAGACCAACATTTCTTTCCGGATCGGGTCTACTCTTGTACCACCGAGACCGACATTTCTTTCCGGCTGGGGTCTGCTCTTGTACCGCCAAGTCCGACGTTTCCTTCCGGCTCGGGTCTACTCTTGTACTGCCGAGATCGATGTTTGTTTCAGCTCGGGGCTGGATTTCATTCCGTCGAGGCCTTATGGTTTATTAAGCTCGGGGTCGGGTTACGTCCCACCGAGTCGGCTTCTTTGGACTGGGGATGTAACATTCCCCCAAAGCCAAGTCTTTCTTTCAGCTCGGGGTCGGGTTACGTCCCACCGAGTCGGCTTCTTTGGACTGGGGATGTAATATTCCCCCAGAGCCAAGTCTTTCTTCAGCTCGGGGTCGGGATACGTCCCACCGAGAGACTTATCATCGGCATGGGATCAGAGCATCTCCCCAATGGTCGGCCCTATTGGTCTGGGGAGGTGACATTCCCCCAAGGCCAAATGTTCTTCTCAGCTCGGGGTCGGGTTACGTCCCACCGAGTCGATCGTCATCAGCATAAGGGCAAAACATTTTCTCCACATGTAGATATCGGGATCCTCGTTGACTGAGCACATGAAGGTGGCAGGAACGACCAGATTTGAAGCCAAGACATTTTTCTCTACGGTTTCTGGAGTGACCACCGACAGATTCATCGGCACACCATCTTTTTTTATAGTTCCCGGCATCAACTCGCAAACTCGTTGTTACCGAGAACTATGGGATAGATGTTGTTGGTGTTTTTAAGCACTATGATATTTAAGCAGTACAGCAGGGGTAAAAGGGTAACTCCCTACTTGATCGAGACCACTAATGCCGACCCGACTATTCGATGTTGCATACGCCAACGGTAAGGGGCCGAGCACTTGGTGATCAGTGACCGACCAATTAAGCTCGGGTGGATAGGTATTGTCAGATCGATAGCAACATTCTCAGTTCAGAGGACCATTGTGACCGACCTCATAAAGACCGACCAGATAGCGAGATATGCTCCAGAGATAAGTTATCATATTCTTATGGGATAAAGAGATAAGTTATCCTATCCTTATAGGGTAAGGATATAAGTTATCCTATCCTTATGGGGTAAGGAGATAAGTTATCCTATTCTTATGGGGTAAGGAGATAAGTTATCATATTCTTATGGGGTAAGGAGATAAGTTATCCTATTCTTATGGGATAAAGGAGATAAGTTATCATATTCTTATAGGATAAAGAGATAAGTTATCATATTCTTGTGGGAAAAGGAAACTGTTTCTTGGCTATTATAAATAGGAGGGGAAGGCATGCTTGTAGGCAGATGATTCAGATTATTGAGAGCATTGAGAGTTGAAAAGAGAACAAGAGAGAATTAGACTTGTAAACTAGAAAACATATCAGAGAAACATATTGCAGTAATAAAAACATCGTCCGTTCTGTGGCCGTGGATGTAGGCTGGATCTGATCCGCCGAACCAAGTTAAATCTCTTTGTCGATTGGTGTATTTATCTGTCTTTCGCTAAATTTGATTTTGGTTTCCCATAAACAAAACAAATTCACAGTTGGAGGAGGATTGTCTCGGGAGTAAAAATTCTTATTGCCCCTGAGACCGAAATCAGCCGTCAACAGTTGGCGCCGTCTGTGGGGAGCCAACGAAAAGCAGCTCGCATGGTAAGACGATGGCAGAAGGTGGAAATCGCCAGTCAACGGGGAGTTCAACAGCAGAATGGATGGAGAAAATAGAGGAAAATATGAGGAAAGATATGGAGGAAAATCAAAACCTGTTGAAGTCCATGATGAACAGACTGGAGAGGATGGAAGAAACGAATATGAGAAGCTTGAAGCCGGAGCCAGTCGGAGGAGAGGCAAAACAGCGGAAGGAAAAAGGGTCGCAGATGTGAGTGATGATGATGAACCGAGGAGGAAGGGTCCCTACGGGATGAGGTCCGTAGTGGTAGAAAAATTTACAAATGGAGGATACGTGGGAAGAAGAAGATGGAAGACAGTCGCCAGATTCTTCCTATGATGGCCCCGCGACACCAGAATGGGAGATAGGAAACATGGTGAAACTGGACGGGAAGTCTCAAGTCATGAGGAACGCTGCACCCATGGTGAAAGACGCGAAGGAGGCCCAGTGAGGAATAAACCTCAAAACTGATACAGCAGATGCTCGGGACGACAATGTTGAATCTCCCTTCACAGAAGAAATAAGGTCGGTAAAATTCCCAAGATGTTTCAACATGCCATCCATGACGCCCTACAAAGGCCATTCAGATCCAAAGTCCCATAAGAAAGTTTCGTCCTATTAATGGAGGTCCAAGGGGTAGTAGGGGATGCCATTTGCAAAGTATTCCCCCTAACCTTGGGCGGGTCTACCATTCGGTGGTTCAGAAGTCTTGCCCCGGGAAGCATCAGTAGCTTCGCTCAACTCAGAAGGTCATTTGTTCGACACTTCAAAGGGGCATGCGTCCCAAAGAAAATGGTGGGAGAATTGAGACTGATGAAGTAGGGGGATGATGAGCCCCTGAGGAATTTTATTGAAAGGTACCACAATTTGGTGCTCGAGGTCGGAGCGTACGAGTCATCAGAAGCGCTAGAAAGTCTCAAGGGAGGTCTGAAGGTCGGGAATTTGGACTCACACTCACCTGGATCAAGACGTATAGGATTATGCCACTGCCCTGGAGTTGGCAAGGAAGTTTATCTTAAAAGAGGAGGATAAAAAGATTGCCCGGGGAGTAGACACCCGAAAGGCTAAGATACTCAGGTCAGACAATCAGTGGGATTCAATCAGAAATTTGAGGAGACCAGTCCCGGAGCAGAAGAAACTCAGACCGACACCTCCGAGTAGTCATATTCAAGAGATAAAGTCATCTGTCCAAGTCAACCGTGTCGCGGGGAGGACATTATACACCCCCCTGAACAAACCTATGGCCCAGATAGTTCGAGAAATCTAGGATAAATGTCTGTTGGCCGAGCCTAATTTTAGGAGGTTCCCGATTGAGGAGGGAAATAATAGGGCTTACTGTATCTACCATAACGTAAGCGGACATGCCACGAATGGGTGCAGAGACCTGCGGGAGCAGGTGGAAGACTTGGTGAAAAAAGGCTATCTCAGTGTGTACATAGACCATTCAGTTTTTGAGGTCGACCAAAGTTGATAGCGGAAGTCATCCGGTCGGATGCGTGGAATGCTGAGATACAGAGAGGATGTATTAAGAAGAGCCGTGATTGTAGTGACCCTTGTAGAGTTGCAGGAAAGGCAACAGATCCCAAAAATATGAGTAAGACCTCTTCTGTCTTAGGCTGACATTTGATTATGCTTGTTTGTTATGGCCCACACAATGGTTTTGATATTTGTTTTACGGCTCGGGTCTGCTCTTGTACCGCCGAGTCCGTTTTGTTGATATATGTTTTACGGCTCGGGTCAGCTCTTGCACCACCGAGACCGATATTTCTTTCCGGCTCGGGTCTGCTCTTGTACCGCCGAGATCGACATTTCTTTCCGGCTCGGGTCTGCTCTTGTACCGCCGAGACTGACATTTCTTTCCGGCTCGGGTCTGCTCTTGTACGCTGAGACAGATGTTTCTTTTCAGCTCGGGTCTGCTCTTGTACCACCGAGACCGACGTTTCTTTCCGGCTCGGGTCTGCTCTTGTATCGCCGAGACCGACGTTTCTTTCCGGCTAGGGTCTGCTCTTGTACCACCGAGACCGACGTTTCTTTCCGGCTCGGGTCTCGGGTCTGCTCTTGTACCGCCGAGACCGACGTTTCTTTCCGGCTGGGGTCTGCTCTTGTACCGCCGAGACCGACGTTTCCTTCCGAATCGGGTCTACTCTTATACCTCTGAGATCGATGTTTGTTTCAGCTTGGGGCTGGATTTCATTCCCTCGAGGCCTTATGGTTTATTCAGCTCGGGGTCGGGTTACGTCCCACCGAGTCGGCTTCTTTGGACTGAGGATGTAACATTCCCCCAGAGCCAAGTCTTTCTTTCAGCTCGGGGTCGGGTTACGTCCCACCGAGTCGGCTTCTTTGGACTGGGGATGTAACATTACCCCAGAGCCAAGCCTTTCTTTCAGCTCGGGGTCGGGTTACGTCCCACCGAGTCGGCTTCTTTGGACTGGGGATGTAATATTCCCCCAGAGCCAAGTCTTTCTTCAGCTCGGGGTCGGGATACGTCCCACCGAGAGACTTATCATCGGCATGGGATCGGAGCATCTCCCGCATGGTCGGCCCTCTATTGGTCTGGGGATGTGACATTCCCCCAAGGCCAAATGTTCTTCTCAGCTCGGGGTCGGGTTATGTCCCACCGAGTCGATCGTCATCAGCATAAGGGCAAAGCATTTTCTCCACATGTAGATATCAGGATCCTTGTTGACTGAGCACATGAAGGTGGCAGGAAGGACCAGATTTACAGCCAAGGCATTTTTCTCTACAGTTTCTGGAGTGACCATCGACGGATTCATCGGCACACCATCTTTTTTTATAGTTCCCGACATCAACTCGCAAACTCGTTGTTACCGAGAACTAGGGGATAGATGTTGATGGTGTTTTTAAGCACTATGATATTTAAGCAGTACAGTAGGGGTAAAAGGGTAACTCCCTACTTGATCGAGACCATTAATGCCGACCCGACTATTCGATGTTGCATACGCCAACGGTAAGTGTAGGGGTTTTTAGGGGGTGAATCCGGTATACGCAGCGGAAGCGGTGAAAATCCGATTTTCAGATTTCAAAACTTTTTCTCGGATTAATTAAATAAACATATTTATTTAACATTCCAATAATCAAATTATGAAAATAAATTCAATAAATCATATTTAAGTGAATTTACCGAAATACCCTTACTTTGTATTTTTGTCCATTTTAGTCCGAAATTGATCAAATCAATTTTGAATGATTCTAAATCATTTCCAAGATGAACTTATGATGTTCAAAACATCAAAACACCAAAGCAACCAAAATCCCCAAATTCCATCATCAAAGCCGTGAGCTCCATTAAGGTTCAAATTTGTGCATTTTGCACTTTCATGCTTCAAGACACATCCAAATGATATCCATTCAACATGAAACTTTATATGCATCATATACACACATAAATACACAACATATATGAAAACCCCCAAATTTGGAATTAGTCATGAACCCTAATTTTTCAATTTCCACAAATTGGACAAATTAGACCAAATACATTAAATCAATTACTTCAATCATCATTCTTCCATCCAATCCAAGTCTCAACACAATGAAACAACTCAAGATCAAATCTAGGTCATTTAAGAGTCGGTCAATAACTCTAGATTAGCAACATGGTTTCCAAAAACCTTAAAAGAATGCTTACAACTACAATAGTCACAAACTTCCTTCATCACACATGCTCAACACTTCCAACAAAACTTCCATCCAAAAAAACACAAAGAATAAAGAAAAGAATAACTTAAGAACATCATAAGATGTAGCCTAGATCATAAGGAACATTTTCCTATCTAATAGTAAGTTGAGAAAACTTACTAAATCCAAGCCTTTTCTTTGATTTTATCCTTTCTCCTTCACAAGCTTCTTTGGTTTTCTTTCAATGGAGTTTAGGTTAAAGTGTATTAGGTTATCAAATGAAAATGAAATGAAAACAATATATACTTGCATTATTTTTAGCCTTGGCCGAATTTGCCCAAGCCAAATTACAAAATAATAATTTCAATTTCATTTCCAATTTATGTAATCAACTTGCATAAATATCTTAATACAACTTTATTAGATATTTATTTAAGTCAACAAAAGCAACTAACATCATTTACTTTAAATATCCTAACATAAGATATTTATATTTTAATTAATTTAATCATTTAACAATTAAATAATTAATTAATAATCAAATACAAATATATTAAATATATGTATAATATTTACATTAAATATTAAAAACATATATTCATTTAGGATAAAAGTCAAATAACTCATTTTGACTATTTATTAATGTGTATTTAAATTAATCAAGTATAAATGTAAATACACAATAATTAGGCAAATGACTATCTAGTCCCTTTAACACGTATCTTGCGTTTAACCTTTAAACGACTTTGTAAATAATCAATATTATTTATTAATGTTGCTCTAGTGCTCTACGAGTATGTTTCATTATTGAGACTCTCTAGATTCAGGTATATCCGTCACGAAATCAAATTTCGTGTCCATAATCTATCCACCCGTAGATTATGACGATCACGGATAATCTCGCTGAACCATACAGGTCGAGGTCATGGAAAATGTATAATTCCTCCGTCACAGGTATCCGGATAAATCCCAGAGATATAGATGTAAACGTCAAATCTCTATCGGGATTATCCAGTCGACTATTCTATTAGCAATCTATAAAAGAATGTTTAGAACTAGCTTCTAAACTTTACCACGGGCCCATTGTTTTATCTGATTGCTAATCATATGGACTACATATGCTCTGATACACAGAACTGACGGATCCTATCTTGATACACATAGGACACCCTGAGGATCTTTCTACACCCAACGAACAGGCGGAGGTCTGATCTAAATAGATCGGTGACGTGACTGCCGTCTAAGAGTAGAAGATGTCTCATGTGCCCACAATGGCATCTCAAGTCTAAGAATCACAAGTGCTACTCAACCCAAGAAGATTCTTATTGACGTTGGTGTACCATCCATTAAGAATCTTCGGTGAGTCGTTCAGTGTTTATCCGCTATAAACACCTACACGTCTATACTAGTCTCCAAGACTAATGGTTCATTGAGAAACCATTGGAATCATATATTCCAGTATACGACATGTACCGGTCTCAACGGGTTTACTATACTGACCAAGTATTGTGACCGACCTCATAAAGACCGACCAGATAGCGAGATATGCTTCAGAGATAAGTTATCCTATTCTTATGGGATAAAGAGATAAGTTATCATATCCTTATGGGGTAAGGATATAAGTTATCATATCCTTATGGGGTAAGGAAATAAGTTATCTTATTCTTATGGGGTAAGGAGATAAGTTATCATATTCTTATGGGGTAAGGAGAAAAGTTATCATATTCTTATGGGATAAAGGAGATAAGTTATCATATTCTTATGAGATAAGGAGATAAGTTATCATATTCTTGTGGGAAAGGAAACTGTTTCTTGGCTATTATAAATAGGAGGGGAAGACATGCTTGTAGGCAGATGATTCAGATTATTGAGAGCATTGAGAGTTGAGAAGAGAACAAGAGATAATTAGACTTGTAAACACAAAACAGATTAGAGAAACATATTTCAGTAATAAAAACATCGTCTTTTCTGTGGGCGTGGATGTAGGCTGGATCTGATCCGCCGAACCACGTTAAATCTCTTTGTCGATTGGTGTATTTATCTGTCTTTTTCTAAATTTGCTTTTGGTTTCCCATAAACAAAACAAATTCACAGTTGGAGGAGGATTGTCTCGGAGTAAAAAACCCTTATCGCCACTGAGATCGAAATCAGCCGTCAACAATTATATAAAATAATTATGAATTATTTTACACTCTAAATATTCCATATAACTCTTGTTTTGTTTGGAAATTATGACAAATGTTGTCCTAATATATTTATCAATAGATAATGTATCTATTTATTATATTATGAAAATTAATATTTAATTAATTTGATTAATTAAATTTTAATTTAATGAGATAATACTTTCAAAAGTTGAAAACTTTGAAAATTGTTTTTAATGAATTATCATTGATAATTTATAAGATAAATATTAAAGTATTTTATTTTGATTTTTTGAAAATCAAAATTAATAATATCCTAAATGGATTTTCTTAATAACAATTTGATTTGATCAAAAGTTGATCAAGAGAAACAAATTTTTTTAAAACAAAAAACGTGAGCTGTAGAGAAGAATTTGATTGGATCAAAAAAGAGAAAAAATTGCTCCAAGAGAAAGGATATTGCTTTAAAACCGTGAGCCAGAGTTTTGATCACTGGTTGAGATTTTGATTAAAAATCAAAAGAACAACAACAAAAGAAATAAAGGTGGCTGCTAGGAAAAATTAAAAGAAAGAGTTTTCTTTTTATTTTTTCTTTGTTTTGGTTTTGAGAAAATCAAAAAGAAAATAGCACACACGATTCGTCTCATGTGCTGAGTGTTGTGATTCACCGATCACTTTAGAGTGTGTTTGAGGAAAAACCGAATTGTAATTTTATTACTACAAGAATAAAATTCAAGTTTACAACTAGAAACTTAACCAAAAACCTCACACACTCTCAAGCTCTCTACTTGGAGCTTACACACACTTTGGGATGCTATGAGATACATTTACAATGGGTGAAGGGCTCATTTTATAGTGTCCAAGACGCGTGAACAGTGTCACACGTCTTGGACACGTTTTGCCAATCATTCACAGCTTGCACACGTCTTCATCTTCTCTGGCAAGCAAGTCAAGCTTCTCTGGCAAGCAAGTCAAGCTTGCTTTCGGTGATAAGACAAGCTGTCTTCAACAAATCTCCCCCTCGGTGAAGACTTGCCCAAAATCTGAGCCGACCATTAATCACCCAAATCGGATCCTCCAAAAAGGATCCTCCCCTGGCTGCATCTGTATGACTGCCTACGTACCCCGAGTTGGGATCAAGCCAATCGTAGTTCTCTGTATCATCTGACAGCTATCCCGGTTATGTCTCTGCACAACTCTAGCTTGTCCCGATCATTGTCATGTCGGCTGTGTCTCTGCACAGCACACTTCACTGCATCTCTGTACAGTATTCTCCTGCTATGTTTCTGCATAGTAATCTTCTGTTGTGTCTCTGCACAGTAATCTTCTGTTGTGTCTCTGCACAGCTCTGTTGCCATATTTCTTTACCCATTTGTTCTTCAGTGCCTTCTTGCCTTTAGGAAACTCTCTGGCTCCCCCACATCAGTAAGCAGAATAAATTCGGATCCCGGATATCTGGTTGATGGAATCCTGCCTCGCTCAGATCTTCTTGTCTGAGGTACACTGGTTTCAGGAGGTCTGTCATCATCCATCTCTGTGAATGATCTTGCAGCTTCTAGTGGAGTGGGTTGCGGCTCCCCCTGCTCAACACTTTCTTCTGTAATCTCTGATGGAACAGGATGTGTCTCCCCCTGCTCAACATCTCTATCTGCCTCCTCTGGTTCTGCTTCTGGAATTTCCTCGTGCACCATATCTGTGGCTAATTGTGCTGGTGCTGAGTCTGGATTTCTGTTGGCACTGGATTTGGAAGACATTCTGGCATTTCAATGTCTTCAATTGTTCGGTCTTCAAGAAACTCTACTTCCTGGCTTCTGATGACCATCTTTACTTCGGATCCCATAGTCTGTATCCAAATTCTTCATCTCCATGGCCTAGGAGTATACATGGAGTTGTCCTTGCATCGAGCTTCTCCCTGAGCTCATTGGATACATATACAACGGCTAAACAACTGAATACTCTAGGTGAGTGTAGGAGGGATTCTTACCAGACCACTTTCTCCGGAATCTCCAAGTTCAACGGTTCAGTTGGTGATCTTGGATCAGGTAACAGGCAGCACGAACAGCTTCTCCCCAGAATGGCTTTGGCAGCTTTGCCATACTGATCATTCCTCTGACTTTCTCCATAATGGTGCGGTTCATGTTTGCAGCGACACCATTATATGTGTAGTATGTGTAACAGTTCTCTCATGTCGAATGCTATGTCTCATGCAGTAGGCTTCGAACTCCTCCTGGAACTGTACTTGCCTCCATCGTCTGTGTGAAGACACTTCAGCTTCTTCCCTGTTTCATGCTCTACCATAGCGTGGAACAGCTTGAATTGATCTAGGACCTGATCCTTCGTCTTGAGGAAATACACCCAGATTTTCCGTGAAGCATCATCGATGAAAGTCAGAAAATACTTGTTACCACCCGCCCAATGAATCAACCTCCAAGGGACCACAAACACATCAGAGTGCACCAGACTGAGCAACTCTGATCTTCTCTCTGAAGAGAAATTAAATGAGACTCTGCGTTGCTTACCAATTGAGTAGTGGTTGCAAGGACCTCGTGCAGCATCATTGGTAAGCTCCTTCTTGTTAAGGGTAGACAACCCTCTCCCACTCATGTGTCCGAGTCTCTGTTTCCACAGATTTTGAGAAGCCTCGTTTTCAGCTACTTTGAGGCTGTCTGCACAAATCTTCACATGAGTCTTGTATAGTGCGCCGCCGCAGCATGTCCTCGGGCGACAATCATGACACCTTTCGTCATTCTCCATGTGCCATTTCTGAAGTGATTTTCATAGCCCTGTTTGTCAAGAGCTATCCCCGAGAGTACATTCAGCCGAAGTTCTGGAACATGCAGGACATCCTTCAAGATCAATGTACACCCGACATTTGTCCGCAACTGAATATCACCAATTCCTACTATCCCAGAGGAACTGATATTTCCCATCTTCACTGCTCCAAAGTCTCCCACTTTGTATGTTGTGAAGAAATCTCTGTGAGGAGTGACATGGTAGGATGCTGCAGTATCTACCACCCACTCAACATCTGGGTTGCGTTGTGAAGGCATGTCTCTTCCTGTATGGAGCATATTGCTACATCTGCTTGGACAACGACCAGTGTCTCTCTCCGTCTTCATTCTTCGGCTGGTGATTGCCTTCTCTTTGCTCTCGTTGCAGTTTTTCGGCAATTCTTCTTTAGGTGGCCTACAATGCCACAATGGTAGCACTTATAGGTAGGCTTCCTTCCATCTGAGGATCTACCCCTGGTTGTGCTTCTGCCTCTCTCTCCGTCTCTTCCTTGATGTCTTCCTCGAGTCTCTGTGACGAAAGCTTCTGTCTGTTCTGAGCCAACATCTTTTCTCCTGGACTCCTCATTCGACAGGGCATCTTTTACCATAGGCATGGTAACTTTACCTCCTGGAGCGGAATTGCTGAGAGTAACCACCAATGTCTCCCAGTTGTCAGGAAGGGAACTGAGTAGTAAGAGGGCTTGTACTTCATCTCCCAGCTGCATGTCTACTGCAGACAGCTGATTCACCAAGCTCTGGAACTCGTTGGTGTGTTCTGCAACGGAAGTTCCACTCCGTAGCTTCAGGTTCACCAAACGCCTCATTAACAGGGCTTTATTCCGAGCTGTCTTGGCCTGGAACATGTCTTCCAGCTTTATCCACATCTTGTAAGCATCTGAATCCTGTGCTACATGGTGGAAGACACTGTGACCGATCCACTGCCTAATCTGACCCAAAGTTTTGTTGTTGAGTTTATTCCATTCATGCTCCTTAACAGACTCTGGTTTCACTCCCTTCAACTCGATGACATCAAACAGATCTTTAGAATGCAAAAAATCTATCATCCTAGGTCTCCAGAGGGAGTAATTAGTGGCAGCCAATTTAATCATTGCACCAGAATGAGAATCCTCCAACTCCATTTTAAGTTTTAAATTTTAAAATGGGAATACCCTAAAATCGGGACTGAATTTCACAAATCCGAGGTCACCGTTGCGTCCGGAATGGTCGAAAATGGTGAATAGACACTTCGTTGGTCTAAATCCGACACAGGGGCTGATTTGTAAATTCCTAAAAGTTCTGGGGCAAAACTGTAAATTTCAAAACTTCAGGGGCCTAAATGAAATTTACCAGGCTGCTGACGTGGCGCTGATGTGGCAGTGCTGACATGGCAATGTGGGACCGGATGGATGACGTGGCAGGACACGTGGCGCTGACGTGGCGGATGACGTGGCGGATGACGTGTCTGCTGACTGGGCGCTGACGTGGCGGCTGACTGGGCGCTGACGTGGCGCCACGTGTGTCGTCTTCAACCTTCAGCAGCGCGTGCGGCGCGTGGTGCGCGTGAGGGCGCGTCGGCAGCTCTCTGGAAGGCGCGTGCGGCGCGTGCGGCGTGCTGGGACGTCGGTTCGGTCGCCGGAAAATACCACCGTGCTCGTCTCGACGTGAACTAGCTGATGGTGTGCTCAAAGTTGATTTTTGACAACTTTACCGGAACTCAAATTTTCCGAACCAAACTCCGTTCTTCGGTTTTTCGATCCCAATGAAGAACCAAAGCTCTGATACCACTTGTTGTGATTCACCGATCACTTTAGAGTGTGTTTGAGGAAAAACCGAATTGTAATTTTATTACTACAAGAATAAAATTCAAGTTTACAACTAGAAACTTAACCAAAAAACCTCACACACTCTCAAGCTCTCTACTTGGAGCTTACACACACTTTGGGATGCTATGAGATACATTTACAATGGGTGAAGGGCTCATTTTATAGTGTCCAAGACGCGTGAACAGTGTCACACGTCTTGGACACGTTTTGCCAATCATTCACAGCTTGCACACGTCTTCATCTTCTCTGGCAAGCAAGTCAAGCTTGCTTTCGGTGATAAGACAAGCTGTCTTCAACACTGAGTACACGAATCCTTTAATAATTAGAGTGTTCTTCATAATTATTTTCATGCCCACACGTGCTGTTGGAGGTGAGGAGATAAGTCGAGGAAGATCGTGGTTCAAAGAATCGTGATTTATAGAGATCCAGATCTACATGTATATTTCCGATTTAAGTTCTAAATATTTTGTTATTAATGTACTAGAAAAATACGTATCCGATTTTTATTGTTCATGAAAAACATATTTTTTTCTGTTCCTGAACATGATTTCCGCTGCGTATGAACTCTGAAAACCAACATTTAACATGAGCGTCGAAGTGCATTTGCAGGTACCACCCATTCGCTCAAGGAAGAATAGACTGTGATGAAGAAGATTCGCACCGGTGTTGTTGGCCGGCTTCTTTGAAAATCAATTGTACTTGTTATCTGCCTACGATCGAGCAATTGTTTTGTTGCATTGCCACTAATATGCCTCAAATGTGCAATATTAATAGTGGCTTAGAATCCCTGCCTGATGATGTTTTTGAAGCCCCGTCAAGCTTTGTATCTGTGAATTTCCAGAACTAAATTCAATGAAGTTTTTGTTAAAAAGGCTTTTTGATTATCAATATGAAACAGCCAATGCTGAAAATTGAAAGGGGAATCTGAGGAATTCAAAGATGAAGCAGAATCTATACATAAGTTTTGTATCTGATGATGAAAATCTAAAATTGGTCAAATAAATAGCAGAATAACACAGTCTGGATGGGTTTCAGGATTTTGGAACCCATCCAGGCCATTCTCACTCCGACAAACAAGAAACCAGTCCCTTGAGAGAGAATAACAGAAAACTGTATTCAGTGATTGTCATTTTTTTTTCGGATAGTTTGATTGATAAATTAAAAGACAGACTCGAGACATTCTCCAACTCCAACCATTTCCACCCAAAATTTCTAGAATATGAAGATTTCCTGGCTAAACTTACAGACCTAAAAGTGGAGTATAAGCAGCAGATATTCAGTGATGGGAGGAATGTCTCTGCTCAAGGAGTAATTCTTTAGTACAATGGAGGGCACTGGTGACGTAGTATCACCAATAATTAGTAAATGACCACATCACCAATAAATTAGTAAATGACATGTATGATTTAATATCCATATTTTTAGTTGTTTTTTAATATTTTAGCACGTGTGGAAATGTATTATTGGATTGTTATACGGATGACGTGGTACCTCCGTTGTATTGTAGATTTTCTGATGTTGAAGACTTAGTTTATGTGGTCTTGCTTAGTGAAAGGATATTAATTTGGCCATATTTAAAGATGAATTGTAATGTAATTTTGCTCACTTATCCATACAACAGCACATGAACTGAGGCTCAACTATCTAGCACTAATATGTCCTCTCTCTTTGAAAGAAACTACAGCACAGAAACTAATGACCTTTCACATAGTGACATATTCATGAACTGAGACGGAGAATTGAAACTACAACACATGAACTGAGGCTCAACTATCGAGCCTCCATCACTGAAAGTATTGAGGAATTTACTGAACAAGCTTTTGCCTCATTATTTGCGAGTAGAGCTGAATTCGGGAGGCCACTGATTTTTGAAAAAGCAGGCTGTTGGGGAGATGGTAAATTAACAATCTCGTTGGTAAGCATTGAAACAACTTCTGACATGGTTGGTCTATCTACTGCATTCTCTTGAACACAAAGAAGGGCCACGTTAATGTATCTTATCACAGTGGGATATGATGCTTCATTTTGCAATATAGGATCAATCAGTTCACATGCTCTATCATCTTTCCATAGATCCCAAGCCTGAAGAAAAAATAGAACATTCAAATACTAAATACACGTCAATGTAATTCCTCATATTAACTTTATTGACATGGGATATTATCAACTATTCCTAATTCCATGATTAAAATCACGTTCATTTAGGAACATAATTACTTGATTCATTTTAAAATGTAGAAGAACCAGAAAAAAAAAAAAAAAAAAAAAAAAGAGTAAGAAATCTATTCACTTACATGACCAAGAAGAGTAAGGAAATCGGTATTATAGAATTGCGTGTTCTTCTTGCCACTCAGTGTTTCTAAAAGTATAACTCCAAAACTAAACACGTCTGATTTGATAGAGAAGAGACCTCGAAGAGCATACTCAGGTGACATATAGCCACTGAAATTCATTGTTTCATCAAATATTTAACCATCTTGAAAGAATTTTCAACATAAGCAAATAAATGATATTTGTAAGAGGAACAGTCTCAGAAATTCTAATTCACTTACTAAGTTCCAACTATTCGATTCGTTTTTGATTGCAACTCATCACCATTAAATATTCTTGCCATGCCAAAATCCGATATTTTTGGATTCATGTCACCATCTAAGAGAATATTACTTACTTTGAGATCTCTATGAATAATTCTTAATCTCGAATACTGATGAAGATATAGAAGTCCTTGAGCAATTCCTTCAATGATTCTAACACGTGTTTCCCAACCTAACGAATCCTTTTTAGTGGGATCTGTTACAATGTTAAGCCATTACATGAGGATTATCTATATTCTTAAATGATAAAAGTTAAAAGTTAAAATAAAGGCAGCTGATAAAAGGTGGCATGATGATAAAATCACATACCAAAAAGGAAAAGATCCAAACTTTTGTTAACCATGAACTCGTAGACCAAAATCTGTTCGCCTTGTTTAATACAACAACCAAAGAGTTTGACAAGGTTTCTATGTTGAAGCTTTGCTATAAGCATGATCTCATTTTTAAACTCTTCTTGTCCTTGTCCTGACTTACTTGAGAGCCTTTTTACTGCAACTTCCTCTCCATTAAGTAGTTTTCCCTGTTTTCAATTTCATAATTCAACGGATTGCATTTTACTCTGTTTATTACAGTTAAAATGTCAACAAGGCTACCTTGTAAACAGGTCCAAAGCCACCTTCTCCTAGCTTATTTGCTATAGAGAAGTTATCTGTAGCGGCAGTTATGCTAGCCAAGCTGAAAAATGGCAACCAAGATTCCTTACTCTTCCCTTTTGAAGGTCTATCTCCCATGCAAAATTCCTTTGCTCTTGTGTTGATACTCATGTTTATATCAAATAATAACAGATCCTGACTTCCTTCTGTAAAATGGCTCTAAAAATGTGAGCATACATTTTCACATTTGCTCTAACACAAATTTATGTAAACCAACACATGAGTGATTTAAAAGAAAATGTCACCTTTTTCTTTGAGTTTTCTCCTCCATCGACAAAGCATATAAAAAGTAGGAACAAGTATCGCTGGAAGAACAATTATTACAACCATCCATAGTAGTTTTTTGTGTGCTACATCCAAAACACGAGTTATCAAGAGAGTCAGTGGAAAGAAAACAAATTCCAAACTTGATTTTGCCCCCCAAAAAAAAAAAAAACTGGGGAGAAAAATAACTTAATTCACTTACTTTTTGTTATGTTATTTATTTATTCATTTGATTTTAGAGATGGTAGAAAAGACAAGGCTCGACCCAGTAGGCTTGACCCTGACCTGCCATTTATGGGCTTGGGTCTTCCTTTTTAGGGCTTATATAGGGTCAGCCTTGGATTTGGGTTTTGATGCGCTCTGTCGAGATTGTTTAAAAATTAAAAAAAAAAAGTTAAAATATTTAAATAACTTTAAAATTAAAAAAATTGATCTTTTCAAGTTTCTTTTCTCATATGAATCCAACATGCATAATTAATATTTGGTACAACCACCATTAGTAAATTAATGATTTTGGTATAACCATCTCTAACCACTCAATTAGTGGACAATTATAACAATCACTCCACTAATTGTGTTGACTTTGAAGGCAAATCATTACCTATAAATTGAGATCTCATTTGAGAGTTCAAGCATCCCCAACAAGAAATTTCAAGTAAGAGAGTTTAGAGTTTAAGCTCCAAGTTAGAGAGCTTAGAGAGTGAAGTGTGAGGTTTTTTGTAACAAAGTTTGTAATCTTTGTAAATTCTATTCAAGTAGTAATAGAGAGAATTTTGTTCCTCATAAACACTCTTCAGTGGTCAGAGAATCACAACAAGTGATATTAGTAGCTTTGATTATATGTTGGGGGATCCTGGAGGTGAAGAAGGAAACTCGGTTCGGAAAATTCGGGTTTCAGAAAAATTCTCAAAAATCAATTTTGAGCATATTATTAGCTTGTTCATGTCAAGACGAGCATGATGGTATTTTCCGGTGATCAAACGGAGACCCAGTGAGGCCTTATGCACCGCCACGCACTTCAGAGGTTGAAGACGATCCACGTCAGCGACACGTCAGTGCACAGTCAGCAACACATCATCGAACAGTCAGCACACAATCATCTCCACGTCAGCGCACAGTCAACGACCACATTAATAAGAACTCTAACACGTCATCTGCCACGTCAGTAGCCGATGTCTGTCACGTCAGTGTACTGGTAAATTTCATTGAGCCCCCTAAAATCTTTGGAATTTACATTTTGGCCCTTGAAGTTTCAGAAATTTATAAATCAGTCCATGTGTTGGATTTGGACCAACAAAGAGTCAACTCCATTATTTTCGATCATTGCGGACGTAACAATGACCTCTGATTTGTGAAAATCAGCCCGATTTTGTCCTAGTTTTATTTTAAACCTTAAACTTAAAATGGAAATGGAACATTCACAATCTGGTGCAATGATTAAGCTGACGAAAACTTATTAATCTATCTGGAGACCTCGGATGATAGATTATTTGCACTACAAATATCTGTTCGATATGATCGAGATGAATGGAGTGAGACTATGTTCTGCCAAAGAGAGTGACTAGAATAAACTCAACAACAGAACTCTTGGTCAGATTAGACAGTAGATCGACCATAGTGTCTTCCACCACGTAGCACAGGATAATGATGCTTATGAAATGTGGATGAAACTAGAAGGCATGTAGCCATGTTAATGAAGGATTTTATGAATTTGAAGCTACGGAGTAAGACTTCCGTGGCAGAACACACCAATGAGTTCCAGAACTTGGAGAATCATCTGTTTGCAGTAGACATGCAGTTGGGAGATGAAGTGGAAGTCTTCCTACTAATTAGTTCTCTTCCTGATACCTGAGAGACATTGGTGGTTACTCTCAATAATTTGGCTCCATGAGGCAAACTTACCATGTCTATGGTAAAAGATGTCTAGTCAAATGAAGAGTTCACAAGAAAAGACGTTGGTTCATAACAGACAGAAACCTTCATCATGGAGACTCGAGGAAGACATCGAGGAAGAGAAAGAGGGAGATGCAGAAGCACAATCAGAGGTAGATCCTCAGATGGAAGAATTCCTACTTATAAATGCTATCATTGTGGCATATAATATCACTTAAAGAAGAATTTTCGAAAACCTCAACGAGAGTAGGGCCAAGGCAATTTCCAGCCGAAGATTAACGAATGAGAGACACTAGTAGTTGTCCAATAAGATGTATCCATATGCTCCATGCAGAAAGAGACATTCCTTCACACTGCAACCCAAGATATTGAATGGGTGGTAGATACTGCAGTATCATACCACGTCACTCATCACAGATATTTCTTCACAACATACAAAGCATGAGACTTTGGTTCAGTAATGATAGGAAATATCTTGGGATAGTAGGAATCAGTGATATTCAATTGCGAAAAAATTTAAGGGGTACATTAACTTCGAAGGATATCTTGCATGTTCCAGAACTTCAACTGAATGTACTCTCAGCGATAGCCCTTGACAAATAGGGTTATGACAGTCACTTCAAAAATGACATATGAATAATGATAAAATATGTCATGGTTGTCGCCCGATGACATATTTATAGCATACTATACAAGACTTATGTGAAGATTTGTACAGACAGCCTCAATGTAGCTAAAAAAGAGGCTTCTCAAAATCGGTGGAACCAGAAACTTGGTCACATGAGTCAGAGAAGGTTGTCTACCATGACCAAGAAGAAGCTTACAAAGGATGCTGCACTGGGTCCTTGCAACCATTGTTTGTTTGGTAAACAATATAGAGTCTCATTTGATTTCTCTTCAAATATAAGATCATAGTTGCTCAGTCTGGTGCACTCTGATGTGTGTGGTCCTATGGTGGTTGATTCACTAGGCGGTAACAAATTTTTTCTGACTTTCATTGATGATGCTTCTAGGAAAGTATATGTGTATTTATCGAAGACAAAAGATCAGATCTTAGATCAATTCAAGCTATTTCACGCTATAGTAGAGCGTGAAACATGGTAGAAACTGAAGTTCCTCCATACAGACAATGAAGGCGAGTACAGTTTAAAAGAGTTTGATGTCTACTGCAGGAGACACGACATTTGACATGAGAGAACTGTTCCACGTACCCCACAGAATAATGGTGTAGCTGAAAGAATGAACTGCACCATTATGGAGAAAGTCAGAAGCATGATCGGTGTGGCTAAGCTGTTAAAGCCATTCTGGGGAGAAGTTGTTCATACTGCCTTCTACCTGATCAACAGATCACTATATTGAGATTCCGGAGAAAGTATGGTCTGGTAAGAATCCCTTCTACTCTCACCTTAGAGTATTCGGTTGTTTAGTTGTTGCACTTGTATCCAAAAAGCTCAGCAAAAGCTCGATGCAAAGACTACTCCATATATATTCCTAGGCTATTGAGATGAATAATTTGGATACATACTATGAGATCTGATGGAAAAGATGGTCATCATAAGCCAGGATGTAGAGTTTCTTGAAGACCAGTCAATTGAAGACATTGAAAAACCCAAGATATCTTCCAATTTCAATGCCGATAAAAATCCAGACCTTGCACCAGCACAATTGGCCATATAGAGTGCACGATGAAATTTCAAAAGCATAACTAGAGGAGACATATGAGGATGTTGAGCAGGGGGAGACAGAGTCTGCTCCATCAGAAGCTAAGGAAGAGAGTGTTGAGCAATGAGAGCCGCAACTCGCTCCACTAGAAGCTACATGATAATCCACAGATTTGGATGTTGGCAGATCTCCTGAAACCAGTGGACCTCAAACAAGAAGATCTGAGCAATGAATGATTCCATCAACCAGATATCCAGGATTCGAATACATTTTGTTTGCTGATGAAGGGGAACCAGAGAGTTTCCCCAAGGGCAAGAATGCACTGAGGAACAAATGGGTGAAGAAAAATGATAGCATAAGAGTATTGTGCAGAGACAGAGTGAAATGTGTTATGCAGAGTGATAAATGCAGTTTATACCCACTTATTTTTACTTTCTTAGCTTATTATCTTGTTAGATTCCTTATCATTTAATGTATTTATATTTTGTTTTATGTTTTATTGATAGGAAATATTAGGACAAGGATCTTGGAGCAATTGTAAATGTTTTGGGACCCTACGAACGCATCGGAAGCATGCGGGAAGAGCGGAAAATGCAGAAATCGGCAAGCCAGAAATCTTGTCTGGCATCACGACACCACTCATTGGCGTCACGACGCCCCTTCCTCGTCTCACATGTATCAATCCCGAGAGAACAGCATCGCAATGCCACTTTTTGATGTCGCAACGCTACAGAAGACACCCAGAAACATCAGAAATCAGGGTTTTACATGCACAATGACTCCAAGACTTCCCTATAAATATAGAAACTCATCCAAGACCCTAAGATGAGGCTAATACACGACACAAAGACTTAAAACACATATTTTACAGAGATCCAAAGAGGATTGAAGAGCGACAAAAGGAGACGAAGGCGGTGACATTCGAAGGCGAAAGGATTCGATTCGAGTTTAATCTTCTAGTTTCTATCTTTAAACTCTAATGATTTCCATTATGTTCATGACATTACTTTCATTGTTTTATTATTTGGTCATGAACTAACTCCATTATTCTAGAGGATGATGTAACCTAATATTTGAACCTATGTATTGTTTTCCATTTGAGTTTATGAAGTTGTAATCTAGTTTATTTATATTCTCTTGTGTTTACTGCTTCTTGTTTGTTGGCCAAAAATTGAGATGATGAATGTTTAGAATTTATCGCTCGGGAGAGAAGGATTTTGAATAGGATCTAGAGAATATAACCTATGAGTTTTATAGAGTTCGAGAGAATCTATAATTCATTTGAAGTCGTTAATAAAGAATCACAGAACATAATGGATTGTTAATTACTAGATTTTTATAGGGATATCGAAGTTTGTGGTTAATAATCTTTTCATTATTGTTCAGGAGAGGGAGTGGAATATTTTAGGATTCTTGACTTATAAGCAATGCAACTGAATAAGAATTGAATGGCATGACAAATACATAGGGGATAGCTAGGTGAAATCAGACTCTAGAATATCTCTTATCATGGTTTCTCCTCATTAAACATTTTAATATATTTTTTATTTATCTTTTAATTTTAATTTAGATTTTTTAAATTTTTTTCTAAATAAAGTTAGGATTATCAATTATAGTACTTAGTGTAAGTTGAATACAATCCATGTGGGTTCGACACTTTATCTATCATTTACTAAAACTTGACATCGTATACTTGCGGTACTATATAAAATATTGCAACAAGTTTTTGACATTGTTGCCGGGGATTGTTAATTTAATTCACATTTACTATTATCAAATAACCTTAGCTTTAATATAGATTTTTATTTTTCTTGTTATTTTTCTTTTTATTTTGGTATTTTTTCTGTCTTTCTCTGCTTCAGTGAATGCGAAGATCCACAAGTCTCGACTCGCTCCTATTTGATCTTGAAATAAAAAGAACAACGAGGAGACTAAGGAAAAAAGGACACTTGAAAAAGAAGTAATGGAGGCTGAAAATAGAGAGAATAATCCACGGCATGTGGCAATCCGAGATCACTTCAAGCCGGTCATAGACAATAACTATTCTAGGCCCACCAATCAATGCCAATAATTTTGAGCTGAAACCTACATTGATCAACATAGTGCAAAAGAACCAGTTTGGCGGTTCAGCTGTAGAGGATCCCATTGTGTATTTAAGGATGTTCTTGGAGATGGAAGATGCCATAAAGATGAATGGAGTCACTAAAGAGACCATCAGGATACGCTTGTTCCCATTATATTTAAGAGACAATGCGAGGGGTTGGCTACAATCTATACCAATGGGAAGCATCATGACATGGCAGGATATGGCTACAACATTTCTTGCGAGGTTCTTTCCACCAGCTAAATCAGCCCAACTGAGAACAGAAATAAGCATATTTAAGTAGTTGGAGACTGGGAATCTGTACGAGGCATGTGAGGGCTTTATAGATCTACTCAAGAGATGCCCACAACATAATTTTGAAGACTGTTTCAGATTCAGTTATTCTACAATGGTTGAATGGTCCTAATAGAACCATAGTCGATGCAGCTGCTGAAGGAATCTTATTCATGAAATCTTCTAAAGTTACCTATGCTCTACTAGAGGAGATGAAAATTAATAATTTCCAATGGCCAAGTAAACGTACTAGTGTGCCTAAAGTGGCAGGTATATATGAGGTAGATTATATTGTTGCACTTACAGCTCAAGTGTCATCCCTCACGACTCATCTAGCCGCATTGACCACTCAACAGGGCCAACCATCTATTGAAGCTGCTGTTGTTAATAGAATGTTCTTACCTGACAGAGGATATGAGCAAGTCCAATATGTGAAAAATCGGAACTTCAACAACTATAGAGGCAATCATATGCCTAACTATTACCATCCGAACTTGTCATATACAAATACAGAGAATTTCTTGCAACCTTATTCTGGCTTTAACAATCAAAGATCAGAGCAGAAACCTTTCTTAGAAGATCTTATAAGCATATCTGTTGCTAAATTATTAGAGAGGTTGGAGAAAAATGAGTCAAGGCTGAACAACATTGAGACACATATGGGCAATATAAGGGCAACGATGAAGTCCTTAGAAGTGCAGATTGAGTAGATTGCTTCTTCCATGACAGATCAATAGAAAGAGGTATTTCCTAGTAATACTGAAGTCAATCCCAAAGAGCAGTGTCAAGCCATAACCCTCCGGAGCGAAAAAAAGACTAAAGATACCTCTCAAGACCAAGGCAGTCAAGGCAAAGAAGTAGCATTTCATGAGGAAACAGTAACAGAAGAAGAGAACGGTGTTGTAGCTCCTCCATATAAGCCACCACCCATCTCGAAGATACATTTGCCATACTCTTAGCGCTTTCAAAAGAAGAAATTGGATGCTCAATTTTCCAAATTCCTTGACATCTTCAAAAAGATCCATATCAATATCCCATTCAAAGATGCATTAGAACATATGCCTAATTATGTGAAGTTTATGAAGGAGATAATGTCAAAGAAAAGAAAGCTGGGAGATTTTGAAACAGTAGCACTCATAGAGAAGTGTAGTGCCATTATACAGAAGAATCTTCTTTCGAAGCTAAAAGATTATGGCAACTTTACCATTCTGTGCACTATTGGAAATCGATATTTTGGTCAAGCGCTATGCGATTTGGGTGCTAGTATCAATCTCATGCCCTTATCTATCTACAAATAATTGGGCATAGGTGAGGCAAAGCCAACCACAGTCACATTATAGCTAGTAGATAGATCTCTCACCTACCCAAGAGGAATAGTAGAAGATGTGTTGGTTAAGGTGGATAATTTTTCTTTTCCTACTGACTTTCTGGTTCTTGATATGGAAGAGGATCATGACGTCCCAATTATCCTTGGGAGGCCTTTCTTGGCAACAAGCAGAGTGATCATTAATGTGCAGAAAGGTGATTTGAAAATGAGAGTTCAAGATAAAGAAGTCACCTTCAGTGTTTTCAAAGACATACCGAGTCTTCAAGGTGATGCAGAATGACACATGGTAGATATTATAGAGAAGATAGTTGCAAACACGCAGGATAAATCAATATTTCAGCACCCTACGAGCATAGTGCAACTGTGCATAAAAGAAGATTCTCCGCAGCCAATCCTGAAATCATTCCCAAAGCATAGCAAAAAGAGGAAATCCAGAGTCATTGCTCACTTGAAGATGATCCATGGGAAGCTCAAAAAATGGTCAAGCCAATTTTACCACATGTGCAGTCAAAAATTTCAATCATCAGTAGACCCTAGGGGACTATCCATGGATAAACTGCCACAGCCCTACAAATTATCTTTTTCATGTCATAACAGCCGATGGATACAAAAGAAGAAGCCACCATGACCACTTGGGTGGTAACGTCTGGCCGGAGACGTTAAACTTAGCGGTAGTGGGGAGACAACCCTTGCATTTATTTTATTATTGTTTTCTTTACTTTATTTTTTTTTTGTGTGCTATTTGATTGTTTATTAGTTTTCATGTATTTATGCAGGTAGCACAGCCCACACAACCCGCGCAACCAAATTCTGACCAGCAGGAGCCTGATCAACTCCATGCACGATAGTGTTGTTTCTCACTCTTGTTTCTTTATGTTTATCTTACATTGAGGACAATGCAAGTTTTAAGTTTGAGGGTGTGTGCATGTAGTGATAGTTCCTGCTATTTTTTAAAAAAAATTATTTTTTATTTTTAGTCCTAGATAGTATTATATAAGTCTAATGATGATTTGTGTTTGCTTTAGATGAAATCTTAGAAACGAAAAGTTCCCAATTGATTTTTATCTGATGCCTTAAGTAGGTGATCTAGGTTAGACTCATAAGCACTTAATAATAGGTTTTTAGCAGTAAGAACCTAGGTAGTTGGCAAAGTGACTAGTTGAAGAAATTGATTGCCGATAAATGACCGTTTACTTAGATATCTATCTCGATTTGCTATTGTTATGATGTATGGTATTGTTAAAAACAAAAGAAAAACAAATTGATTGAAAAATAATGAAAGCATAAGAAAAGAAAGAAAAAAGAAGTTAAACCACCTATAGCCAATATGCGTGAAGCTACCCATGGGCGAGGTTAGGACCACCATGAGGAGAAATGCTACCTTAAAGGGTAGGTGTGTTGAAAAAAATGAAAAAAAGGAAAAAAGAAGGAAAAAAACATACAATACTGAGCAAAGAAAGGCAATTATAGAGTACTTTTGAGATATTTAGGTTGGTTTGACCTATCAGATCTCAATTTTTGAGACGAAATCATTGAGTTGGCTTACTTAAGAGTCGATATGTGAATGAACATTTACACACACACACACACTGTGAGTCTAGCTTAGATGATTTATTCAAGAACTTGGATTTTAATTGCATTGAGTACTTTGAAGGTTCTCTGATTTCATTGATAGGCATTCTTTGAGGACAATATTATGCATAACTACCGGGACTATTTTATTTGCTTTTATTATCTTTATAATTTTGCATGATTGTGTGGGAATGACGTTTGTAGGGGTCATTGCTGTAAGCCCTCACGAGACTATAACTCGTTCACTAAGGTCGCCTAGTGGTTTAAAGGCTTGTTGCATGCACTAAATACAATTGTGATCCCTACGAACGTGGGCTAGTTAATTTTGTTTATTTTTGTTTATTTTTATTTAGTCTTTTGCTCGGGATTAGGAAAAACTTAAGTTTGGGGGTGTTTGATAAGTGCGGTTTATACCCACTTATTTCTGCATTCTTAGCTTATTATCTTGTTAGATTCAGTATTGTTTAATGTATTTGTAGTTTGTTTTATGTTTTATTGATAAGAAGCATTAGGACATTGATCTTGGAGCAATTGTACGTATTTTGAGACCCTACAGACGTATCAGAAGTACACAGAAAGAGTAAAAAATGTAGAAATCGGCAAGCTAGAAATCTTGTCTTGCGTCGCGACGCCCCTTCCTCGTCTCACATGTATAAATCTCGAGAGAACAGCGTCACAATGCCACTTTTCGGCATTGCGATGCAGCGGAAGACACCCTGAAACATCAGAAATCAGGGTTTTACATGCACAATAACTCCAAGGCTTCCCTATAAATATGGAAGTTCGTCCAAAACCCTAAGAGGAGGCTAATACACAACACAAATACTTAAAACACATATTTTAGAGAGATCCAATGAGGAAGATTGAAGAGAAATAAGAGGAGACGAATGCGGTGACGTCCGAAGGTGAAAGGATTCGATTTGGGTTTATCTTCTAGTTTCTATCTTTAAACTCTAATTATTTCCATTATGTTCATGACATTACTTTCATTGTTTTATTATTTGGTCATGAACTAACTCCATTATTCTAGAGGATGATGTAACCTAATGCTTAAACCTATGTATTGTTTGGCAATTTGAGTTTTATGAAGTTGTAATTTAGTTTATTTATATTCTCTTGTGTTTAATGCTTCTTGTTTGTTGGACAAAAATTGAGATGATGAATGTTTAGAATCTATCGCTCGAGAGAGAGGGATTTTGAATAGGATCTAGATAATATAACCTATGAGTTTTATAGAGTTCGGGAGAATCTATAATTCTTTTGAAGTCGTTAATAAAGAATCACAGAACGTAATGAATTGTTAATTACTAGATTTTTATATGGATATCGAAGTCGGTGATTAATAATCTTTTCACTATTGCTCGGGAGAGGGAGTGAAATATTTAGGATTCTTGACTTATAAACAATGCAAGTGAATAAGAATTGAATGGCATGACAAATACATAGGGGATATGTAGGTGAAATCAGACTCTAGAATCTCTCTTATCCTGGTTTCTCCTCATTAAACATTTTAATATTTTATTTATTTATCTTTTAGTTTTAATTTAGATTATTTTTAATTGCTTTCTAAATAAAGTTAGGATTATCGATTATAGTACTTCGTGTGAGTTGAATAAAATCTTTGTGGGTTCGACACTCTACTTATCATTTACTAAAAATTGACACCGTATACTTGCGGTGCAATATAAAATATCGCAACACAGAGACACAGTTAAGTGTGTTATGCAAAGACACAGCCAACATGTCAATAAAGGTGGTTACAAGGGACAAACTAGAGTTGTGCAGAGATATAGCCGCAATAAATATAACATGAAAATCATTTTGGACGTACTTGGAGGGGGAGAATTGATATGAATCCAACATGCATAATTAATATTTGATACAACCACCATTAGTGAATTAATGGTTATGGTTTTACCACCCCTAACCACTCAATTAGCGGAAAACTATGGCAACCACTCCACATATTGTGTTGAGTTAGAAGGCAAGTCATTGCCTATAAATTGAGCTCCCATTTGAGAGTTCAAGCTTCCCCACCAAGAAGCTCCAAGTAAGAAATTTTAGAGTTTAAGCTCCAAGTAAGAGAGCTTAGAGTTTAAGCTCCAAGTAAGAGAACTTAGAGAGTGAAGTGTGAGGTTTTTTGTAACAAAGTTTGTAATCTTTATAAATTCTATTCAAGTAGTAATAGAGAGTAAATTTTTCCTCATAAACACTCTTTAGTGGTCAAATAATCACAACACTTTCGCGATTGATTATGGGCCTTCTCCTATTACTATCTAGGCAAAAACTTTCATTCTACAGTTAAAACGGTCGAAGAAAGGAGGTTTCGCGATAAGAGTACAACTTCTATCTTACTTCCCGGCTGGCCTATCTTTTTTTCTTTTTATCATTGGAGCACACCTTTCGCTAGAAAGAGATCTTTTACGAGTACAAAATGCTTTTCACATACAAGTCGGATAGCGCGATAAGAGTTTAATAGAGTATGATATTCATTTAGATTGAAAATTTGTGAAGAAAAATTTATAAATTAAGGTTTGATTGAGAAAAAATAGTTTGTAGGATTGATTTGTTAATTAAAAATTATATATATTTTTTAAATAAAAAAGTATAAAAATTTAGAAATTTGGGCCCGGGCATGAGCTCGGCCCGCCCAAGTTGTGCTGGGCTTCTTAAGGACCTGGGTTTGCCACCCCTATTTGATTCATGTTGTTTTGCAACATTCAATTAATTCCTGTGCATTTTGCTTAAGCAAGAAGATTCATAGCTCTTAGGATGAAGACTTGCTCTAACAAAGTATATAAAAATTTTGTACTAGCAACTTCAAGAATGCAATTGTTTTACCTGGTTCTGAAGCCGGTACTCGTATGAAGATAGACTGACCGGTGAAGTTTCTAAGTGTCTTTCTGAAGTCAATCAGGTCCCCAAACCACAATAAACAGCCACTGCCTCCTGGTAATTTGAAATCAGCATAAGCTCTACAACTACAGTTCTTCAAGCACTCAGCTTCACATTGCTTCAGATTCATACTCTCATTTATCGAAACCTCTAGCAAATCGGGCAGTTTAATGTCATCAATCTTTATAAATTGGTCTCCTTTTTTGCAATCCGATGAATGGCTTCTCCAGCATTTTCTAGGCCATGTCTGGTTGTCTTGTGGTTTGAGTTCGAATCCCTCCAAACACTCACAATTTGGTGTCTTGTCAAAGCTGCAAATACTATTAGCACCACAATTCCCATATTTTCCGCAAAAATCATCTGGAAGTGAGAACACAACATCCCAATCAGTGGTCCTATCGTTCCTTATTAGACGCTGGATCTGACCTGATGGTCGAAGTTTTAATATCATTATGTTTGGACTGCTGTAGGCCTCGTATCTGTAAGTAATTTCATCTTCGTTATCCACCAAAACTTGTTCATAAAGAAAGTTTGTAGTTGAAAATGTAAGAGCTGCTTCAAAGGCAACTCCATTCCATGGTCCAGTACAGCAATATTTTACGGATCCATTGTAAGTACATATTTTAGGTAACACATGAATGTCAAGTCCGTAATTAAACTTTCCAGGGGATGGATCGTCAGCACTTTCCCATGACGTTAAATATAGATGCAGACCATTCTTAAAGTCCCGCCCCATCTTCATGCCTTGCAACAAGGTGTCTGATGGATAGTCAAAGCTCTGCCACAGATAGCTTTCAGAAGTATCCCTGCTAAAATTATCCCTAATGACAAGGTTTCCAGTATCTAAGAGTTGTGCCACCGGATTTTCTGCTTTTCTAGACGTTTTCGAAGACCAGATACTGCTATTTTTCTGGCTGAGAAGAACAAGGTTTCCCTTGTTGCTAACTGTGAGTACTGTTTGTGGATCATAGATTGGATTATTTCTATTCAAAATCCACACAACTGTGTCAGGGCTCTTCTTGTACCATATCCCTAGGTACCTGTTCTTTGAGTTTCCAGGAGAGAAGAAGCCTAGCTCAAACGTTTGAGATGATGAAACTAACTTCTCACCATCATGGATATATGTTGCTGGTGTTATTGTATCAGCTGCTAATGACAACTTAATACTCAGGAAAAAGATCAAAGAACTAAAGATGTGGAAGCAAGGAATATTCTCCATTAATAAATCTGGAAGAAATCTGGCACAGTATTTGCACAACTTCTGTTTCTTGATTATGTCATGCCTAGAATAGAGAAGGGAAGAACATGGAACGCTGATTATTTTGAACAACCGATCCATTATGTTATTGAGTCGTCAATATTTTTTTTTTGAAAGTAGATATGCATAAAACACCAAATTGGACAAAGATTACATCACGCTGACATTGATAATCTAAGAATTAAGCAAAATAAACATAAAACAACAAATTAAACTCCAATCACTTCTAATTTTGTAATGACCCAAAATTATTGATAAGGTTATTATTGTCTTTCCACTTAAATGTCTTGAGTCAATGCTTTGAATTTTCAAACCTATGGGCTGCTTGATAGATTTTTATTAGTTTGATTCAATTTTTGTTTGACCAAATTCCTAGGGTTGTGACTCTTTTATATATATATATATATATATATATATATATATATATATATATATTCTTTTTCTTCTTTCATTTTTTTCTTCAAATGCATGAGAGATGGTGAGCTTCGATCCGGCCACCAATGGCCATTTTCCGACGAGATCGTGGCTTGAAAATTTCGATAATTTTTGAACGATTCATAGCAAATCAAAACTCTGTTGGGCTCGTGACCACCACCAGGGGATTCAGCTCGACGGCACGCATCTACTGGTCGAGACGGTGTGGCAGCATGCCAGCGCATAGGCCTCACGTGCCAACGCATGTGGCGGCGCGTGAAGCCCACACGCCACTGTGAGTTGGGCAGTTTGTGGTCTTCGACTTTCCTGACGCGTTGGTTCGACCCTTTCGTGCGGTAACAAATCCGGACTCTAATTTTATGTAATTGTCGTACTTTTACGTGTTTAATTTACCGATTTCATATTATTTGAATTGTATTGAGATTTGAATTTTGAGTTTTAAATTGTTATTTTCGGATTGTGATTTAGTTGTTGAGTGTGGATGAATGGTTGTTGTAGGCCTCGGATAGGCATTTGTAGTGTTGAATTGTAAGTGGGAAGCCCGTGTTTTAAATGGAATCATGTCGGTTTTCCTTTAGGATTGTGCGGGAGTTTAAATTAGTGCGTTTTACATTTCTGGTTTTGAGATGTCATTTTTGGGTGATCTTTGGGCGGTCACCAATTTACTGGACTCTCAAGCCTCGTAGAGCATGTCGGATGGGCTCAAAGAGAGTCATGTAGCTGTTAGATCAACATAATAGTCTGAACGTATTGGTATCGTTGTGACATCGATTTTGCGTTTCGAGCGTGGGGTTGAAGTAGGCATTCGGTTTCACACCCTAATTGTGATTTTAATTTTATTTATTTATATAATTATGATTTACCTATAAAATGATACGAAATACGTTTTAACATTAGTCATGTTATATAAAATGTGAAATGACACGTTGGGCGGCACAACGCGACTATAATGAGTTTACTGTTTTGAATTATAAATATATGTATGGTAATTCAAATGTAAATTGGATCGGACTTGAATCGGAAAAAATATTAAAATTAAATATATTAAAAATTGGTATATATGGAGCCTAGTTATGGCGCACATCTTGGATATTATATTGTCCCATTATGACATTTGCTTCCCTGATTGACCCATTGCGGCAGCTGTTACGCAGCCCCGAGTAGCGCTATTTTGACGGTGATGACACTGTTGAGATGGATGTGGGACCCCTAGGATCAGATCAGTGCCTCATGCAATGGAAGTGGGTATAACCTATGTATATCTAGGATATGTATATTTTAAATTATTTTATAGAATATTATATTCCGTTACGAGAACGTAGGAAAAAAATGGGACCAAATCGGAGTTCGGAAACTCTAGAACGAAGAAAATAAAGTTTCAGCGCTCATGGCAGTAGCTGTCGGCGTGTCGAGACGCTCGAGCTTGGGAGTCGCAATGCCCAATATGTGAATGCTCAACGTCACGATGTGAAAGGGTGAGCGTCGCGACGCCCGAAGCTCTGAGAGCTCAGTGTAGCGATGCTGGAGATCAGTGTCGCGACGCTGCCTTGTGTAAAATATTGGCAGAGAGTAATTTTTGCCTTTAATCCAATTCTAAACACTTCCAATTTTCTCCAAACTCTTCAATACACCTAAAATTCCAATTTTAACATCAAAACCAACATCAACACATGTTATACAACAAATATACATGTATTCTAAATACATATATGTATTTCTTTGAATCAAAACATAAACCAAAATAAAATCCCATAATAAAGTGACTCTTGAACAATTTTATATCACTCAAAGGTGGTCAATCAAGTGATTCTAGAATGGTAGTCATAGCTCCAAGCTATCATCTAGAGTTCCAAACTCTAATTTTATGTTCAATGTCCAACCTAAACATATTGACCTAATTACAAGCATATTGTGTTTATACTTCCAAAGCATCCATACACAATTAATTAGCCTAATTTCAACATCAAGCTCTATTATTATGTATCCAATACATAATTCATCACTGTATGTCTCACTAATGATAACTCACTAATGAAAACATAGATTTGGAGAAGATTAAACTTACCTAGTAAGCTTGATTCCAAGATCCAATCTTATTCTTCTTGAAATATTGTGGAGAACTTCCAAAGCTTGCAAGCTTGGTTCCAATATCTAATCTTCTTCTCCTTGTTGTTGTAGAGAATTACCAAAGGTAGAAAGCTTGGTTCCAAGATCCAATCTTATTCTCATTGTTCAAATGTTGTAGAAAATTTCCAAAGCTTCTTTAAATAATTCTTTTACTTAAGCTAATATCTTTAATTCTTGCTTGTTTTAGCTTTCTCAAGCTTGATTAAAAATTTGCTCAACCTTGTCTTTTATAGCAAAACTTATGCAATTCTTAATTAATAAAAGTTCTAATCAATTTTTATGTGGGCTTAATCCAATTTTTTCAAATATGTATAATTAGGTGTGACTAATCACCTTTATCTACCATTTTGATTTAATCCAATTAAATCAAGACAGGGTTTAATTAATGGATTAGTTGTATGTCTACCACTTTCATTTAATCCAATTAAATCAAGCCAAATACACCTATTATTATATATTTGTAATTACAAAAATATTCTCCAATGGTAGAGATATTTATGAAATTACAACAAAGTCTTTGTGTAATTTTGGATTAATCTAATTAATCCAATTGGGTCAAAATAAATAATTAATGTTATCCAATAACACTTAATTATTTTAGTTGATAATTATAATATCAAATATTATTTATTATCAAATATTATCGGCTACCCAAGTGCTCAACGAGTACACTTCATATTGTGGGACTCTCTAAGTCCAGACACATTCGTCAAATAAGTCTATCTTATATGTATGCAATTCGGCCACCTCCGAATTTACGAAGAACACGAATGACCTTTCGGAATTGTACAAATCGAGGTCATCGCATAAGTTTAACAATCCATCCGTCGTAGGCTATCTGATTTGTGCCAAGGAAACATAGATTACACCGTCAAGTTTCCGAGGCGCACATCTCATGTCGATATGTCCATGATTTTTTACAACTAATCAGAATACCATTTCTGATATATGCGATCCACCTTAGGTGATCGGCTTTGGCCAAAGTCTTAAGAATCAGACACGTTCATCATAGAAGCCTAGTTTATAAGTACGCAATTCGACCACCTTCGAATTTACGAAGAATACGAACGACCTTTATGAACTGTACAAGTCAATGTCATCACATATGTTTAACAATCCCTCTGTCGTAGGCTATCCGAGTTGTGCTTAGGAAACATTGATTACACCATTAAGTTTCTGAGGCGCACATCTCATATCGATATCTCCACGATTCTTTACAACTGATCAGAACACCATTTCTGATATATGCAATCCACCCTAAGTGATCAGCTTTGGCCAAATTCTTAATAATCTTGACTTATATACATGGATACATAAATCCATATGGTACACATACAGGCCGACAGATCCTATCTTGATATGCACTTGATTAATAAGTGTATCGGTCCACACCCAATGAACATCTAGCGGTAAGACCATGAAATGTCTCTGACATATACGACATCAAAGTATGAAGGATCACACACAGAATCAGTGATATCCTATAGTCAAAGGATCGCATATGTTACTCGACTCGAGGAGATTCCTATTGATTGTAGTGTGTACTTCCAACTATTAGGAATCACATGTGAGTCATTCATTATTCGCTCCAATGAATACTCATATGTTTATACGAGCTTCTCTTGCTCACGGTACATTGGGTTAAACCATTGGAACTCCAATTCTAATATACGACATGTGCTAATGTTTTAGGTTATAGAAATTCGAGTGTATTCCAAAACTAATGACTATGAATATTTACTTTAAGAATTGTTTATAATAGTAATACTATCCCAATGTCAGACCATCCAGTATCTGGTATTACTACATGATTATTCTAAGGTCGATGTCATTCTCAGCATGTTTATATATATCAATCTAATATGTGAAATGACACTACCATTAATAAGATTGAAATGAAAATATAGTTATTTTATTAATAAATAATAAATATAATGTACAATACATTATTCGGATTGACACTCCAAGCACAAACTCCAACAGACACGTCCTTGGGTGAGAGTTACAAACCTGAGCATGGTTTGTTTATTATTGCCCTGTTGTGACATTTGATCATGATGAGCCCTTCTTGGCATATGATCACGTTTTTCATGTGGCCTTGTTGTGGCACATTGATTATTTACTGCTTCTCTTTGAGGTCACTGGTTATGTGGTCCCATGTGGCATATTGTTTGTTTACAACTCTAGTGTTAAGAGTCTGGTTACGCGGCCCCGTGTGGCATTTCACTCATATATTTTTTATTTAAATGATTAATGCTGTCGAGGATGTATATTTTTTATACTGATAAAATGTATAAATTATAGTTATTTCTTAACTCACATCTTCAACATTATTTTATTGGGCATATATATCTATATATCTTACTAAACATGTAGGGTTTTGGTAAAACCAACTAAGGTGAGTGCATTAATCCACAATGATAACATTTCAGATTATATCTTGGAGCTTCGGAGCTTGAGGGTACGCTCTTGGTTTTGGTGCTTCAGAGAGCGAGGAGTGGGTTTGATTCCTCAATAGTGTTCGAATCGTATTGAGTAGCATCCTTCTCTTCTTTGGTATTGAAGTATTCCTGAAGGTAATTGACTTGTATTTGAGATTATTAGACTGTGTAGTTGTAACATCCTCGATCCGGGAGATGTTACTGGTAGGGAATATGCCATATTATCCTCCTGAGCCACTGACTTTTTAACTTTGAACAACACTGATACTCTATGTATGGGACCGTTGCCCAAACTTGGAAATATGATATACAAGTTCAACATTAAAAATTGTATACTTAATAACATTCACTTTTATAACTTTATTAATATACATTTTAACTTTATACAACAACCAACACAATATTAATGACTGATACATGACTTCTCTTTGACTCTAATTGAGCTCTCTCTCTGACTTGACCTGATGGACTTCATACCCTAGTGACTACTATCGGTATCCATCCTCCCGAGCTCGTCCTCCATGAACCTGCAAAACAAAACACTGGAGTGGGGGGTTAGATCGTTTGAACGATCTAAGTGAGTGGACGGTTTTAAAATGAAAACTGAAATACTTTATGAAAACTCATATTTTAGTAATCAAATCGGATCTTTTCTGAAAACTTTGCTTTCCTGAAAACAGTTCTCTTTCTAGAAAACCTTTGTGAAAATATTTTATGAAAGTCTCTTATAAAGCTGTTGTTTCTGAAAATTTTATTTCTAGAAAACTTTCTCTGTAAAACTATCTCTTCTGAAAGTCTATCTCTAAAATCTATTTCTGAAATATCTGTTTCTGAAAATTATCTTTGAAAACCTCAACGCATGGGGGTGTTACATATCATCGTCCCCTCATATGCCTAACTAGAGCCATGAGTGCAAATCCATGATATTGGGGCGTTACATATCACCGTCCCCAAAGCATGCCACTACTTGTCCCTGAAACTGGTGGTCTTAGGGCGTTACGTATCACCGTCCCCTGAGCCACTGAACTAGAACTGGGGGTGCGGATCTATACTACCCTCCAAACTCTAAATCTAGGATGTAAGGCACCTGTCATCCCTAGTCTTGAACTAGGATCTGGGGGCGTTACGTATCGTCGTCCCCCCAGTCTTCTACAAGTGCACATGTCCTCTCTGTCAATTCCATATTTGTGACAAGTTACATACTAGGTGGGTTTTTCCCGCATGCCTCGAAAATCTTAAATCTCAAGCTTTTAAAATTAATTTTTCTAAAATATTTCTGAAAACATACTATTTCATGAAATAATTATGATAAAACTGGCTAATGCCCTAAGTGCGTAGAAATAAGTCTGATATGAAAAATAACATATTGAAAATCAACTTGAAAGAAAAGTGTCCACTCACAGATTTGGAGTCCCGCTAGCCCTACTTCACTTTGCCGAAGAAATTTGTGGTTCCTGCGATGATCTTTAATTGATGATTAAAAGATGGACTGAGAAAAGTTACGGGATTAGGCTAATTTATCTACTCAAGTACTCGTTAGTATTTCACTACGTATCATGCGTATATCATGACATCATGTACATATACGAACTGATACGAGACCTTTGGGGTGGCCTCTATCATGGTAGGGTGAAGCGGGAATGAATTAAAAAATATTTGGGGAAATTCTAGTCTTCGCGTCGCAATGCAGGGTCTTGCGCGTCGCGACGCTCACCAATCTAGAAACGAGTTCATAAGAATTTCTAATTTGCGTTGCGACGCAGGTCCTTGCGCGTCGCGACGCGGGCAATCCAGAATCAAATCTTCACCAATTCCCCAGTACGCGTCGTGACACACGGTGCGTTGCGTCGCGACACTAGGCCAAAATTCAAGGCCTAAACCAGCTTTTTCATGTCTAGTTACCCAATACACTCTCACACTTCCATACTACAACTTTTACATAAACCACTCTTTAAACCTCCATATTTACACATCATATATCATCATAAAAGCAACCATTAAATTTCTCAGATCTCAATTTATTCAAAATCTAAAATTTTCATAAAGTTGGACACTTTCTTAATACAATGTTTCCTTGTATATTTTTTACCTAAATGCAATCCCTAACATGCCAATAACACTAATATAACATTAGTTAATTAAAACCCCACAATTCAAGTTTTGGGTCAAGTTGGCCTTACCTTATTTCACTTGATTTCTTCACATTCTTCAAGTTTTCAATGATTGTTGATCTTCTTCTTTGCTTGATGTATGAGTATTAGCACTTGATTCATTTTCTTTCCTCCCTCTTTCTTCCCTTTTCTTTCTTCTTCTTCTTCTTTCTCCATCTTCTTCTTCCAACGTTTCTCACTCTCTCTCTCTCAATTTTTAAGGATTAGGGAATAGTATCCCTTATATATAATAGGGAGCTATTTGGCTAATTTTTAAAAATCCAAGATAATGAAATATTAGAATTAATGAGAGAATTTGAGAATTCTCTAGAGTTATCCTCGGTTACTATTCATCCAGATTTTAGCTCTGCGTTTTTGACTTGTTTTTGGTCCGAATTTGGAAAAATGTTCAACACGGAAGTTCTAGGTCTTGATCTCAGATTTTCGGTGATATAAAATTCATAAAAATCAAAGTTCGTATGAGAAAGTTATGGCCCAAATACCCTGAGCTGTCCGAAGTAGAACATCGTACCATCTAGTATCGGAATTTTCGAAGATTTAGCCGACTGTTCTCCAAAGTTATTTCATGAGGGTATATGTGTCCAAACATGATTTATATTATATGACACTTGTCCCAAGATGTAACAGTAGTTGAGATTCCCGGTCGTTACAGTAGTTGTTCAGGTTAGGGGTGGCCACCGGTCTGGTTCCCGATTCCACATAAGTGTGGAACCTGAATCGAAACCAAACTGAACGGTTCGGCCGGTTCCATTTCGGTTTTTTTTTTTTTTAATAATGATTTTTTTAAAAAAAAAATTAAACGGTTCCGGTTCGAACTGCTGGAACCATTCGGTTCCAGCGGTTCGATTTCGGTTCGGTTAGGGGGGATCCCTAACCGAACCAAAATATTATGGTTCCGAACCGGAACCGTGGCCGGGTCTAGTTCAGGTGATGCATTGGATAGTCAGACCATTATTTGAATTTTTATTATTTATTTCCCGACAGGTGTTCACATTTATTTGTTTGAACGTTTTAGATATTTTTCATATCATTTTATATTTTCTTTTGTTTTAAAGTCCCCAGGCATGTTTTGAGATTTTTACATTTTGGTCTATTTGATTAAATCATGCTTTGACTCTTTAACCGATTTAGTATGACTTTTGACCGTTTAACCAGTTTTTGATTAAGTTTTGTTCTATTCATTTATCCAGTTGTCATTGGCTCCGATTTGAGATTGTGACTAATACCTTTTGATATGATGAGTCAATAGTTATTACCTTCAAAGTAATAGCCAAAGTTCATAATTATAGGCCAACAGTGTATTTATGTTTTTTTGGAGATGAAAGCAGAGCACATTGTAGCCCAAAATAAGAATCCACTGATTCCCACTAGTGCTGTCTGTTTGTTTGTTTTGTTTTTGTTTTTTTGCTATTTCCCTAAATTAAAATACTCAAAATTTTACATGTTAAACGATATGAATACCGTTCAAGGATTGTTTACGGGAGGCATGAGATTTTGCGGAGGTGTTGGAAAGCTTTTTCAAACTCTTTTTTTTTTTTTTCACAAGACAATGCCCTTCTTCCATTAAACCTCCAAAAGTATTCACCAATTCTATTAAATATGTAATATAATGTAGTTCATATGCAAGCATTTTATATGAATTTGACAAGGAGAAATCACAGTGTATCTCCTTAACATTATTGCAGTTGTCCAAAATTTAATATTTTGGATAAGAGTTAATAAGAAGATTAAGCTGCAAATGGACAAGAAAAGCAATGGCTCTCTAAAGAGTACTGCATCAATAATATTTACTTGGGAGGCTTTGGAGCTGCAATAACAGATATTTTCCTTGTGTGGATTCCAGAAAAAGTGTCTATTAACATAGTCAATAATATTATCTAAAAAAAAAAAAAAACATAGTCAATAATGATGTGAAACCTTAACAAATTATTGATTTGAAAGCTAAGAAAATACAGACATGATGTGCCATGAAGTTTGAGTCGGACACGTGTCCAAAATTCTAGAATCAAATCCATTTTGCCGCCATTGACCTTCGATTATAGTTTTCCCTGTTTTCACACCTGGACAATTTAACCTCATCGTCTCCAATATTATAAAAAATATAAAATAATTGAAATAAAAATAATAAAATTAACAAAATCTAAATATAAATATAAAATAATAGTAAATCGGGTATCCGGATCCAGACCGGTTAGACCCGGATCCTGACCCGGGTATATTTACCCGGGTCCGGAATCAGACCCGGGGTAACGAAATTGCTTCCAAATCCGGACGCGGATCCGACTGGACCCGGGTCCGGATTCGGATTTTGTCATCCCTAGCACGAATACAATATATGTCTGTATAGCACGGTACGGTATGATATGTTTTATCAGGGGTACGTCAGCACAGTAAGACCCACATGTGGGCCAGATTAGGTCTATATTTTTAGGCACGTGAGGCATAAAAGTACGTCACGATTTGAGACGGGACAATACACGACACACGAAAAATCCAACGGAAAACATGCTTTAAATTTTATGGTTAATATATCCGTTGATGTTTTGTTTCATCTTCATTTAATCGAATTTGTATCATTAACTAATATTGTATTAAAATTTAAATTATTAGTCAAAATTGAATTGAATTATATTATAATTTAGTGGTATGTATTTTGTTATATTTTCTTCTTCTTCTTCTTTTTATTAGTATATTTATGTTAAATATTCAATTTTAAATTCAATTATAATTTTTTTAATGTGACTAATTTAATCAGTCAAATTTATTCTAAAATAATTCAAAAAGTCTAATTTTTATTTGATTATTTTTATTTATAATATTTTGATTATTTTTGAAGTTTTAAGAAGTTATTTAAATTCATGTATACATTTTGTAAATATATAAATCTTTTGAGTTCACGACTAATAATTGAAGGCACAAAAAAGTATGAGATTTGTTATCTTCAAGAACAGTGAGTCGCAAGTTGTTTAATCATATCCTCAATTGGGCTTGATTTTATTGATCCTGGATCTTCAGTTGTTGAATTGCTAGAGTGAAATTGAGTGTTCTGCATGTTAGCACTCCAATTCTTAAGTTGGCCTTTTATTACACAACAGATAATTGAAGAAAACTAAAGAGTTTATAATATATTATTTTTTTAGTTTTCTTTTGTTTCAGAGAGTATTTCTTTCTATTTTTAATCTGATTGGCTAAGAACTTTACTGAATATGTCATTCTTGTTATTATAACTCCTCATTCTACTATAAGTTGATGGTTAATGATGTTTGGAGCCGTGATGTCTTTGCGTCAGATGCATGTTTTATGTGTCATGCTTTATTCTTATATGTTTAGTTGGTGATTATGTCACTAATTTCACCTGTCGAGTAGTATATTTTCATGTTAAGATAAGTAGATTGTATTTAAATGTCATATCCCAACTTACCCAGGACATGACCGGTAGGAGATGGAGTTACCATCTCCCTAAGCCTCTGACATATACATGCATGATGTGTCATAATTCATATTGAACTTTATATTATTATATGCATGTATGATATACAATGTACATGAATTACCTAAAACATATTAAATTCAACATGATCTATACATGAACATTATCCGGCCTCATGGCCTGTCATCACAAAAATGTGCGTATGTGGACCCTTGACACTGTGAACCAAATGAATGAAGCTGTTGTCCACCTTCTCTAAAGCTCGCCCTCTGTATGCATGAAAGACCTGCAACATAAGAACTGAGAGTGTGAGGAGGATAAGTCATTTGAATGACCTAACATAACATTACATATATAAATGAAATTACTTCAAACCTGATTCATTTAGCAATGTAAATCGAGAAACTTGAACTATAGATCGTATACATATATAAAACTGCATTATAAACTGAAAATTTACAACATGTCTCAAAACTATAACTTGACTTGACAACTGAAACATGATAACATGACCGTAATCAGTAAACTTGAAAACTGGAAAAACATATCATGACCTATAGATTGTGACATGAACTGAAAATATTAACATGAACTGAGAACATAAAACATGACTTAAAACTGTAAACTTGAACAGAAAACTGTAAACATGACTGTTATTATAAAATGTAGACTACAAACATGACTGAGGTAGAATGTAAACAGGAAAAATGACTGAGAACTGTAACAAGAACTGAAAACTGAATCATGAACTGAAAACGTAAACATGAACATAAACTATAAATCTGTAAGATGTAAGCATTAAATGTAAATTGTAATTCATGAAAACATACTTTGTAGACCATAAACTATGACACGTAAAACGTGAATCATAAACTGACACATAAGCTATAAAATCGTGACGTGTGAACACATAAACTGTAAATTATGAAACGTAAACTTTAGAACATGACTATAAACTAGAATTGAAACTGTAATCATGAGCTAAAAACATAATCTTGAACGTAAACCATAAGTATGACTAAAAACTGTAATCATAAACTTAAACTTGAAAACTTGATTTTGAAAATACCATTATATCGTGAATTGGGGGAATAAGACCTATTTAGCAGGACCTAGCACCACGTAAGTAGGAGATCGTGAACATGAATATGAGTATGCCTAAAAGGGTCACTTAAAATCATTAGGCCTGCTGAAACATGAGCGAATCCGGAACTCTATATATGAGGGGATGATACTCTACTAGTATTTTGAAAAATTTAACTTTTTTTTCTTGTAAATCATTTACTGGAAAACTTAAATTGAGAATCATGGAAATCATGAACTGAAAACATATCTCGTGAAAACGTAAATTGTAACATGAC